>CM062639.1:6801906-6999406 GCA_025617555.3 Puccinia polysora
TCCAAAACCCTCCCCTTTGATATCACATACGTCTGGTTTATCCTTCTCATGGCGTGGCCCTCCACCGCGCCCTACTTGGAGCCCCCTGGGTTTATCTGTCCGCGCGCGCCCGCAGATCCCACAATCTGTGAGTTGGCCCGCGCTTATGCCCCCGCAAAACTCCCCGGCGCGTATAACCCCCAATCACCCCGCCCTTGAATTCTGGACTAGCCCCCCCAAGCTTGGTTGGGCCGGCTCCACCACTTGGTCTGCGTTCCCTGGGTGGGTAGCCGCCCGGCGCCCCCCCCCAGAATAGACCCAACCCACACCTGGTGCCAAGCCCCGCAATCCCTGCTGCTGAGCCCTCAACCGCTGCTGCTGAGCCCGCAGCAGGCACTGCTGAGACCTTGCGCACCCCAAATGCTGAGCCCAACCTACCCAACTTCTGAGCACTCAGCCCGCGACGCAGCTCCTGATCCAAGGTTATAAATACAACACCACATCCCCCCTCAAGTTGAGTTCTGTCCCCAGAGGTCCTTCCATCACTACCTCGACCCTACTGAACTACCAGACCCCCCCTTTACTCCTCCCAGTCCACCCCAGCTACTAGCTCCGCCCCTCCTTACACCTTTTGACAATGCATGATCCCCTGCAATTTCTGTGCCCGGAACAGGCACGCATGTTTGATTGCTCCTGGTTGATGGGCCTGCAGCGCTTGCCGTTGTGGCCACCGTCGCTGCTTGCTTAGTGAGGGAATGCCCCAGCCTCCCCCTCAATCTGGCTCCCGTTCCTGCCCCCACAAGAGGGCCCGTCCGGACCCATTTGTGGTATTGGACAATGAAACCATCTTGAATGACTTGTGGACTCCGCCCGGATCACCCCATTGCTGTTCCTCCCCAAGCTCAATCCGTGATTCCTCTTTGCCGTTCCGCCACGCGGGACCTCCCGGGAAGGAAGACTCCCCAAACTCTGCGGCTTACCAAGTGGCTATGCAATTCTGGGCGGACCGCGTCCAGGTTACGCAAGGCGCAAGGGGCCCGTGTATCAATGAAATCCTTTGACGTTGCGCGGCTCCTCCTTGAGCTCCTATTCTGGCCCCTGCCCCGGCTCCTCCTCCGGCCCCTGCCCTGGCTCCTGCCCCAGCCCTTTCCCCGGCTCCCCAAGGCACCCCTCCACCCCCCGCATCACCCATTGTCGTCCCCTCGTTGCCTCCTGTTGGACCAAGCCCCCCAGATGGTCTTCCGGAGGTCCCCTCCTCACCAATCCTGCCTCCCCCCAGCCCACCCAAGATCCCTGAAATCTCCTTTTTGTTGGCACTCCCGGCGGCCGCATTCAGAATCTTTGCTGAGAGGTCAACCACAATTCTCTGCAACTTCCTAGCAACCCCCGGCGCTCAATCCTTGGAATCCTGGTGCAAGCTCTTGGCATCTTTCCAGGCCTTACTGGTGTTGTTGCAGGCCAACATGGAGGAAATGATGAGAATGGCTTAGGCACATTTCTCCCCTCTCCCCCTTCCCTTTTTCCCTTTTTTCCTTCCCTTTGTACCGCGCTTCCCTTGTTGAGAGAAATACACGTCTTCTTTGCGCGCTTCCTTTCCCAGCAGGTTGTCCTACGGACAAATCCCCACATCACAAGCGAGTTTGAGAGTGAGATTGAAATTGGCTCCCGCATCCTGGTGAGAATGAGAGTGAGATTGAGATCCGCGCCTGCCTCCTGAGCCAACAAAGTTCCTTGGAAGGTACCTGGACCGCCCCAGCCAAACTGCCACACAGTTCCCCATACCCAACCTGCAACAAACACAACCACCCCCCACCAGCGCGCGCACACAGTCATCCAAGAAAGGAAAAGAAGTTGAGGAAACAAAAACTCTGGGGTGTCTAGCTGTTCCGGCTGTGAACCTGCTAGAAAACCCCCTCACCAAATCAGACCGGTCCCGTACATGTCCCACGCATACTCCGCACCCATTACGCTGTAGGAGAAGAAACTGATGAAGAGAAGACAGAGAAAAGAACCAAACCCAAAGAGGAAACAAAACCCAAAAAGAAAAAGTTTTTTTTTTTTTTTTGCTAGCACCGGGCCTCTGCTTCTTGTCCCGCATTTCCCAGCCGCGGGGCTTGTCCTTGTGTTTACGGACCCGGATTGCACCACGCCCGCGTTCCTGAAACCAATCATAACCAAAACCAGTACCAACTTGCAAAGCAATTTATTCAAGAAATAAGAAAACAAACATTCTGGGGTGTCTAGTTATTCTGGCTGTGAACTGGCTAGAGCACCCCCTCACCAAATCAACCTTTAACCCTACTCATTACCAACCTGGCTTGCGCCACGCCCACAATTCCTGCAACCAATCATAACCAAAACCAGTACCAACTTGCAAAGCAATGTATTCAAGAAATAAGAAAATAAACATTCTGGGGTGTCTAGTTATTCTGGCTGTGAACCGGCTAGAGCACACCCTCACCAAATCAACCTTTAACCCTACTCAAGTCCCCCCCAGCTTGACGGCTGTCCCCAGCGGTTTGTAGCCTCTTGCTCCTTCAAAGCGGTGCATTGCACAAGGGCTCCTCTCCAGCCAAAGAGCCTGATCCATCTACCAATCCTGAACCACCGGCACCGTCCCCTGCGTCCGTGCCATTGCCAGATGTCTTGTTGAAGGAGGTGGAGCCGCGTGCAAAGAATCCTTTTACGTGCAAAGCCACGGCCTTCTGTTTGAGCGGCGCCCCTTCCAATTCCTCAAGCTGATAACTCCCGCCCTCAAACTTGGATGCCACACGCAAGGGGCCATTCCATTGTTTGGCAAAAACCTTACCCCACTGGGACTCCAGACTCCGGTTGTACATCAAGACCAAGTCCCCCTTCCGCAATGGATCCTGGAGGCAATGGGAAAAACGGTTGTCCCAATAGCGGACCGATGTGGTGCCCCATCCTGGACACCCTGGCCAGTGCGGAGATTTTAATTTTTTTATGATTTTTCCTTATCATCATTCATAAGGAATTTTTATCAAAAAAAAAAAAAAAAATCAAAAGGATCAAAAACAATATATAACTAATAGCAGTAATCCTCAAGTTAGAAATCCAAAAAGATCTCAAACTGGAGCATCTTCCCAATCAATCATCATCATCCATTGTAGATCTTCTCAATCCAACTCACAAGGTCATCATCACCCCACAACCCGACTCCTTTCAACCTCAACTCAATCCAAATTTCATCATCATCATTGTTGCAAACCAAGTTGATAGACCTAATTGGATGGATGGCGTCAAACAAATCTCCTCCATTGGTACCAATGCTGCTTTGGGCGACCAAACAATTGTTTTCAAATGTCCCCCTTCTTTCTCTACCACCCCGGAGGTTATATCCGCCCCTGTCATCACTCCCAGAGCAAGTGTAATAGCAACATCCGCCGGACTGACGGCTGACGACCGTCCGATTTGACCAACGCAACCTCAACCCCCAAACTGGGTTGAGAACCCCGCCTCGTATTGATCATTTACGTATGATCTCACATCAGACTTAGACCCAGTGAAGCTAGACTGGCCGTGCGTCCCTGCATAGCTTATACACCCTCACCTCTAAATTTCAAGTTGGCCCTATTATTGACAATCCCAGCACCCCCTCAGTTCTTTCCCTTCCCAAATTTTGCTCCCTTCTTTCCGCGACTGCAACTTTTCTAACGTTCCTGTTGAACATTGGATGGTTAGCATCATTGATCTTAGGCCACCGTTGATTAATTGGTTAACCATTGTAAGCGCGGCTCTCAATAACCTACTGGAGGAAGCCTTAATTGCTTTGTACGTCACTGCCTTGTATGTACACAAAAACTGCGTGGCTGTTTGTAGCCCAGGTTTCAACCTTCACAAGAAAGTCTTGAGAACTGCCTCAACAATGAAGCAACATAACCAATTAGAAATCATTATTTTGTTTCTTGCAAGTCCAACACTTCTGTTCAATTTGGCATCTGTCAATTCAATTTTTTTTACCCCGTGAAAAAAAAAATCTTCTTTCCGCTCTATTTGTAAATCTCTTTTGTAAATAGTCTAAAGGCCTCTGGTCTATAAAAGGAGGGGCTCTCCCCTGCTTTTTCTGGAATATATCATCATCAGATAATAGAATCATCCATGGGAGTGTGTGCCTGTGTCCCCCCATCATTGTGAAATTTGATCCTGATCCTTATCCTGGGCATATCTTTGATTGCCCCCTGATCCATTTTTTGACCCTGAGTCTTTGCCCCCCTGTGGCCTGATACTAATCACCAACCAATAGCCTTTCTGGTTGAAGAAAAATTCTGTCTGTTGGAATTTTTGAGTGTGTTATACCACTCCTTGATCCCTTTCTCTGACCATACTGGTCCTGATCCTTGATCATCTTTCTGGAGCCAATCACAATTGATTGAAGAGGTGTTATTAAGCTTAAGACCTGGAGTGTTATACCTCCCTTTATTTCCTTTGGAGTTGCATTCTGCCAGCCTACTCTTGAGTCCCTTGAGAAGTGTTGAGGTTATCCTTGCTTCAAATCAGTTACTGTTTGCTTTTAGAGCTTCTTAACATTGTGCTTTGTCTTGTACAGCCACCCTCAGTTATCTGGTACCCTTCAAGCGCTTGATTGCGGAGAGTTGGGCAGGTTCATTGAGAACCTGGAGGTTTCTTGGGTTTGAGTTGATCATCCCCAATCTTCTGCTGACAACCAGAGTTATTAGCTTGTGGGCGTTGTTTACATACAACAGCTTTTGTTCCTTGAACTCTAAGCAGAATTTGACTTCTTTTGTTCAAGTTTTTCCCTGCATAATCTTGTCTCAGATAGTGCTGTTCCATTGCTACCAAACCATTGTCATCTTTATCCTCAACTCCTTGATTCCTCATTTACCAGGTTCTGGACCTTGATCTTGGTTACATTTAAATATTTTTGTAACACTCAGGAGGGCAGCCTAAACAGCACCTTTCCCCTCCACAGAACTGCCACGGCCTAGCACCGTTTGGAGTCTTACACCAACGCCGTCCTATTCTTCCGCAACCCCTCCGCGGCCTTTGCCAGGGTCTTGTCCCGTTGGAGAAGCTGTTTGGCGCGTGCCTCCACAAGCTCTGCAGAGTTCTTCACCTTCCACCAGTCCACACCCAAGAAGGTTTCCAGCTCAATGTCCACCGGAAGCACCGGACGCTGTCCGTAGAGAAGTTTCTAAGGCAAGTAGCCTGTCAAGCGTTTGACCCAGATCCTTTCCCCAAAGAGGACCTCCGGAAGGGCCTCCTGCCACCACTTGCCGTCCTCACCGCACATTTTTACCAGGGCGTCCTTGATAGGCTGATGACCGTGTTCAATCATCCCCGCACCCTCCGGATAGTACTCCGCGACCCGCCCAAACTTAGCTCCACAATTTGGGACCAGCGTCATCATACAACCCCTGAACTCCGCACCTCCGTTGATGGTGACCAGGCGAAGCAAATTGTACTGCGCAAACCAATCTTCCTCTAGAAACTGCACAACCTTCTCCGCCAACAACGTCACCAGAGGACAAGCCTTGACCCAACCCAATAGATTGTCCCACGCAACCAGCAGGTGTGCAAACTTTCCCACCTTTAAGTGGACTACGTCAAGGGAGACCCGCCCAAAAACGTGTCCTCCCCCGTAGGGTGACCCACCTCCCTGGGAAGCCTAGAGCTCCGCCGTTGAAATGCTTCACAAGACTTCACCGATTCACGCGCTGCGCGCACCACCCCCGGCCACAATAACCTTGCTTTCACCCGCCTCCGCATTTTGATCTTGCCCCTGTGGCCAAGGTTGTGGTGAAGACACCTCAGGATCATTTCCTGGTCCTTCCTTGATGTTGCAACCACCAAAGGCACTGGGGTACTCCGCCGCCACAGCTGCCCTTCCTGCAAGTAGAAGTTGGTTGTCTGCCGCTTCACCCATTGAATTACCGCCCCTGATGTACCCTTAGGAAACCAAATATCCTGCAAAAAGGAGCACAAGGTTGCTCAACGCCCGCACTGCTGCAGTGGAAGAATGACCTCTGCCTCCACCATACCTACACGGATAACCGGAGACTCCACGTCCAGGGGTTCCGCCCCCTCAAACGGGTCCTCCCGTAGATACCACAACAGTGCGTTGGGCATTGTGAACGCCTTCCCTGGAACATGAACCATGCCAAAAGTGAAGAGCTGAAGAAAAACCACCCACCTAGTCACAGGAGCGTTCAGCAGCGTTGGAGAATTGATCATCCGCGCCAGGGCCTCCGCATCAACCAAAAGCTCAAATTTTACCCCCCAAAGCAGGTGCTGAAGCCTCTGCATAATTTTGGTGACCCCTCATAATTTCAGTTTTGGCTGCAAATACCAACTCTCCATTGCGTTAAACGTCACAGAATTGTAGAGAACCGGCCTGTACTTAACATCCTCTTCCTGCATCAGGACGCCGCCCGCGCCAAACTTTCTAGAGTCAACAGCCAAGCAGATCCCTGCTGCGTTGTAGTCTAGGTCCCAGAGGACAATGTTGCCGCCCACAGTCTGTTTGAGCTTTGCAAAGGCAGCCTCACACCTTGACTTCCATTCCCACGCCACGCCCTTCCGTGTTAGTGCCCACAGTGGACTTGCGGCTTCCGCAAACCGCTCAATGAACATGCAAACGTAACTGCACAGTCCCAGGAATTGGAGGATATGCAAAGGCGTCCGCGGGGTTGGCCATTCAAGGACTTTGTTCCGTTTCTTCTCTGTGATTCTTCTGCCGTTGAAAGCCACCACATTTCCTAACACTTCCAGCGCCGGAACACAAACTTCCAACTTGCTCCCCAACACTGTAAGCTCTGCTTCCTTGATCTGGAACAAGACCGGCTCTAACTTCTGCATGTACTCCAAGATGAAGCGGCGGATCTTTGGGGCTTCTTCCAACACCGCGCCCCCATAATCCATCTTTGGTCCCATGATGCCCGCGTCATCAATGAAAATCAGAACCCCTTCCGGAATTTTGTCCCGCAGAATCCACGTCATTTGGGCCTGATAAACCGCCACCAAGTTTGTCGCGCCCTGTGGCAACCACGTTAGCTGCATCCTCCCAAATCCTGTCTCAAAAGCGGTCAACAGCCGCGAGTTGGGATGGAGCTTGCGCTGATCATACCCCCCCATTACATCGACCAATCCGTAACCCACGCGCCCTGCCATTGATTCCAGGAACTCTTCCACACGCAGTGGCAATCCTGCGTCCCGGATGGTGAATGAGTTGTGCTTCTGCAGGTTGTGAACAATTCTAAGCAACTTTCTGTCCTGCTGAACGACCGCAAAGATTGGGCTAGAGTAGCTGCTTGTAAAGATCCGTCCTCACGCGCTCCCAGACCAGTTCCAAGAAGGGTTCCCGCACGGTCCAAGGGATTGGGATCTGCTTGATCTTCCAGGGATTGTGCAGCACCGTGGGGATCACATAGGGATCACTGACCTTGTTCCTGAGCAATCCACGCTTGTCAGGCCCAAAGGCAAGGGCTTTTTTGCAGAGCACCAACATGGATGCCAGCAAATCCTTCTCCTCCGCACTCAAAAACTCCATTGGTCCAAAATTAAGCGCCTCAATCCGCTCATCCGTGATCCCTGCCAACTTTGTTACCCACCTGGACTTCTTTAATGGACTTACCCAGGGGTCCTGAGACCAGGAGATTGGCCTTAGAGGCCCGTTCAGTCCCTGCCGCATTGGCTTGTTCCAGGGCCAAACCTTTTGTGCCGCGGGCTTTTATTGCCCCGTGTTGCACCTGACCAACCTCACGCATCCACCATTTTCCTTGTGATTCCTGGCAATAATCAACCCGCGGCTCTTGCCTTTGCTCAGGAGTGTGGCACTATGGTAGGGTTTTTGAAACACTGTTAGAATTTTGAGCAAATTTTCCGGTTGAAATAGAAGGAGAGGATGAGGAGGAATCTTGTGACGTCAAGAGAAGCGGATCCGGGAGTCAGATGGGGCACTCAGGTTCAAAGTAAGTAAGAAAGGATGGTGTTTATTTCTTAGTCTTTAGGAGTTCTTATATACATACAACTTCCTGATTCTTGAAAGGGCCAAACAGTGGTTGTGCTGATCAGAGACAGTATGCATAAATGACTAGAAAATGATTAGAACAACCAGATAAAGTCTTAACCAAAATCATAACTAGCAGAGAAGATAAAGAAAATCAGTATAGTCACAGAAAACTAACTGGGTCTTAAGCCACTGGGTCTAAAAGCCTCTTGGGTCTTCTATGCCTCTTGAGTTTAATGATAAATACTAGCAATCCCTCATAATCATCTAAGAGGGTTGTTAATCCTCCTAGTCTAGATACAAATAATGGAAAGAAAGGCACTTCATGGATGTCTTGACCTGAGGATACTGAGCTTAAATAAGAACAATCTTAATGAATAGCATGTCAGAGGCTTCTTGATCCTTCTTGTCCTGCATCTCTTAAGCGCACTAGAATGTGTAGTAATTTTATTTAATTTAAATATTTTGTTTTTTGATGAAAGAAAATGAACTTAAGTATGAGCAGAAACAATAGAATTCCAACACGCCTCCTCTGCTCATGCTTAAGGACTAGAGAGCGAATAGACCAATTGAACTTGTCAAAGATCGCGCGGCGGGATTGAAGGAAGCGGTGTAGCGCAAAGTTGGAATCGGGCAAAATCGAGACTGGTTGAGTTAAGAGATGACCAAGATGGCGGTGATCGAGCCGAGCGAGCAAACAAATGCAAGCGAGTTGAATGATCGCGAGAGAGTGTGCTGGTCAGGGAGCTGTAAGGAAGGCGGTGATGGATTTTGAAAGGGAGGGGAGCAGATATGATCAAGCGAGCTCAAGGTTGCCAGGTGTTGAGTTGATGGAGCGACCGGGCGATCGGGTGGGACGGAGTGAAGAGAGCAAGTCGATGAAAGCAAGACGGTCTGGAGGAAGGCGAAGCGGAAGCCAAGGACGCGGAAAGACACAGAAACAAGGATGGTGAACCCGGTTGATAGCGAACAGGGCGCAGTTGGCCAGTAGACGGTGATCAATAATATGTCACGTTTTCAAACTTGATGTCATCGTAGTGATATCAATTACCATCAGGGGTCCAAAAGTAAGTGAGGACGCCATCGCCGTTGTCATCCTTTTGCTGTTGGCCAGAGGAGACCGGCCCATTGCTTACGGACGCACTTGCAAAATTTGAGAAGGCCGAGACGGTGTTAGCCTCCTTTTGAGGTGGGTTTGTTTCTTGGCGTTTACGTTCCCAGCAGTTGATGGCAGGGTGACCCGGTTTCTTGCAGAAGGCACAAAGGAAGATTGAGCCCGGAGCGTTCTGATTCCTGGCTCGGTGTGTGTTGGAATGGGTGAGAAGAGATTGATGAGTCTCAATCCCTGAGTCGTCTTTGTCTCTATCAATAGAGGTAACGGAGTATGATTTGAGTCGTTTGATGATTGCCTCAAACAATTCAGTGGAGAATCCCATGGCCACTATATCTCGAAAGGACCTGAATTCCATTTTTGGGAGCTTCCTGAGCATCAGAAGGATCTTAACTTGATTGTCTAGACGAATGCCGGCCATAACCATTTTTTGATTTGATAATCTGATTGCCAGACAGAATTTTTCAATCAAGGAGAATTCCAGGTCAAGAAATTGATCTAGGGCGGCAGACCGAGCAGCAAGGTCGTTGCCGGCATATTTGGTACGCAGGAGAGTCCAAACAGCCCGACCATTGAACCATTTGTTGACTGACAAGGTGGTGCTTACCAATGCCAGGTTTGATTCATCAAGATTCTGGACGATAAGTGTATAGGCCTTTCTGTTTGCTTTGACGAATCAACTCTTTTCTTCAACTCCTTCTATCTGATCCTCGGTTGTCCTGCCCATCACAATGTCAAGTGCATTGATGTCGTTGAGTTTAGCTTCCATTGGGACAACCCATATCGCGTAGTTATCTGCGGTCAGAAGGAAATGAGGCGCAAGGAGTTCAGTTTGACTGTTAATCGTGTTAGAATTTTGAGCAAATGTTCCGGTTGAAATAGATGGAGAGGATGAGGAGGAATCTTGTGACGTCAAGAGAAGCGGATCCGGGAGTCAGATGGGGCACTCAGGTTCAAAGTAAGTAAGAAAGGATGGTGTTTATTTCTTAGTCTTTAGGAGTTCTTATATACATACAACTTCCTGATTCTTGACAGGGCCAAACAGTGGTTGTGCTGATCAGAGACAGTATGCATAAATGACTAGACAATGAATAGAACAACCGGATAAAGTCTTAACCAAAATCATAACTAGCAGAGAAGATAAAGAAAATCAGTATAGTCACAGAAAACTAACTGGGTCTTAAGCCACTGGGTCTACAAGCCTCTTGGGTCTTCTCTGCCTCTTGAGTTTCATGATAAATACTAGCGATCCCTCATAATCATCTAAGAGGGTTGTTAATCCTCCTAGTCTAGATACAAATAATGGAAAGAAAGGCACTTCATGGATGTCTTGACCTGAGGATACTGAGCTTAAATAAGAACAATCTTAATGAATAGCATGTCAGAGGCTTCTTGATCCTTCTTGTCCTGCATCTCTTAAGCGCACTAGAATGTGTAGTAATTTTATTTAATTTAAATATTTTGTTTTTTGATGAAAGAAAATGAACTTAAGTATGAGCAGAAACAATAGAGTTCCAACAAACACAGTACCTTCCAATGACGCATACTGAGGAAGAGGACTTACTTCTGCGGCCCACACCCTCCGCGCGCTTCCTTCCCCCTCCTGCTCCTTCCTAGTCGACCGCCCACACATAACCGGACTCTGTCCCACGCGGTACCCGCGGTCAACTAGGCAAAATCCTCCGCATGGAAACCCTCACGGTTGTCCCCCCGTTGGATCCTGCCTCTTTGCCAACCGCGGCTGTCTGCACCCCTTTCCCCTTCCCATGGTTGCAGATTGTTGTTTTGAACCTTGCCCCGGAAGCGTCTTTGACTGTCAGCGCCTCTGTCCATTCCTCTGTGTTAAACACCATTGGGGACCAGAACCCAAACATAAAATGTCAACACAAAATTACATTGCCGCAATCAACTGAGAGAAACAACAGCAACTTCTGGACCTTTGCACCTCCACCACCCCATCCACCCAACATTCCCCTCTGTTGAGCGCCTGTAGTCCCATAGCGCACTTCCTTTGAACCAGCCCCAACTCATCCACCAATTTTGATGGAAGCAGATTGACCATTGACCTGCTGTCCACCATTGCCCACACCTTCCTTCCCGCAATCTTCATTGGACATAGGCAAGTGGAACCAAAATGGCTTTGGATTTGCACAACTTGCGTTCCCCTTCCTCCCCTGCCATGTTTACACGCTGCACTGTTTCCAGAACCCTGCCGCCCCCGTGCTCCCTCAGCGCCTGAAACATTTCCTTGACAACCACCGGGGAGACCGCAGACAGCTCTTGCAGCGTGAGGATTGGTGCCTTGCTCCCCATCACCTGTTGCACGATTTCCGTGGCCTTTCTCTTTTCTCTGGAACTGGTCAACGGCGCATCGCCTACTGGCCCTTGCATTCCAGTTTTTTGCATATGGGTCAACAGCCGCTCTCTGACATCCACATCCATCTTCTCCAACACAATTGGCTTGTTTGAAACCAATGCCCTAACCTCCGCCTCCACACGCAGAGCTTGCCACATATTGGGCCCAGTAACAATCCCAAGTGAAACCCAAGCGGCCCTTGCGGGCCAAGCTCTCACCCTAACCTGCTCCACCAGAGGTGGCTGACCGGCCGCCGGATCCACCGGCTTGCCCGTTGGGTATATGTAAGTTGGCCCGGACGTGCAGACCAACCCCTTGTCCATGTCCTTGGTAAGTTCTGCGCAACCAGACTTCCAGTGACCTTTATTGCTGCAATAGGTGCACAAACAAACCAAAAACCCGCTTGACGGCCTGCTACTGGGCTGGAAGCCCCCCCATGTGAGGCGGCACTTTGCCCAGAGGAGGAGGAGGCAGAGCTGTTGGTGGGGCCGCTATCCAATTCAGAAGTATCCATAGGTCTTGTAAAATATCCATTACCTTGTTCACTGGTACTTCCATTGACTGAAAAGGGGCTGCCGGCCGCTCCATTGCTGGTGGGCCTGTGGGCGGTACCTGCGTTGGAGCCAGAGTGGAAGAGGCCGTTGGTTGCCTTGAAACCGCCTGGAACAACCTGGCCGTATCCTCAATCAGTTCTTCCAAATCAATATTGCTTTCTACTGCCTGGTTGATCACGCTTAGGTTTGGAAGAAGCGCAACACTCCAATCCACTGACCGCAATACCAACCCCTGTTTGAATAGATACCGCTAGACCCGCGCACAAAGTTGTGGCGCAAGCCCGCCTAGAAATGCCCCCTTCATTGCCCCTGTTTGACCCTCTACCACCTGGTTCTTCTCTAGGTAACTGTAGATGCGGTCAAATGTAGATTTGTATTCAGAAAAATCACTCCGCCTCCACACCCCACCTTGCGAAATTGCCTCTGCCGCCACCCGCTCAAAGTCCGTCTCCCGGAAGCTGGCCTCACGCGTCCCCCACCTTGCCATCATCTTGTTCCGGAGCCTTTCCCAGTCTTGGGCCTTGTAGCCAGACATATCCTCCACATCCCGGAGTTTATTCTTGTCCGCAATAAAGAGGACAACTGTACGGACCTTATCCTTGCCCATTGCTTGTTCGGAGTCCGCAATATCCTCAAACCTTGCCAGAAAGCGCCCAATATTGGTGGTGTTGAACCGGAGATGAGGGAAGTTCTGCGGCCTAAGCCATACCTGTTGTGGAGCCTCAGCCGCCTCCAAAGGCTCTGACAAACAAGGAGCAAAACCGCCAGACCAAGTAGTGGGGGGTGGTGGAGGTGTCGGCCCGCCAGCTCCCAACCAGAGAGGGAAGGAAGGTGGGACGTTCAATCCTGTAGTAATTGTTGGCAACATTGCACCCGCTAGCTTTGAGAGACCTAGACAAAAGATTGTTCCCGGCCAGACCCCATATGTGGAAACAAAGGCAGTGATACCCCCAAAGTTGTCCTCAAGTTTGGGAAGTTATTGGTCTAAGAGTCTGTAAGGAGATTGGATGCAATTAGTTTAAGAATAGAGAGAGTGATGATAAGATAAATTCTTTCCCTCTAATCCTTCTTATACCATTTCCTGGCGGTCTGGTGATATGAACTATATGATATGTATGGTAATCCAATAGCCTCCCCCCCAACCCAGAGTTGAGAGTGAGGTATTTTTGAGTCCTCCCTCTCAACCCTAACCTAGGTACAACCACAAGCAGCAAGATAGATGAAAACATAAACTCAATTACAGAACCCTAGCTCCACCCTAACCCTACCCCATACCATTCACCCCGTCCAAAACCCTCCCCTTTGATATCACATACGTCTGGTTTGTCCTTCTCATGGCACGGCCCTCTGCCGCACCCTACTGGGAGCCCCCTGGGTTTATCTTTCTGCGCGCGCCCGCAGATCCCACAATCCCTGAGTTGGCCCGCGCTTATGCCCTCGCGAACCTCCCTGGTGTGTATAACCCCTGATTTCCCCGCCCTCGCCTTCCGGACTAGCCCCCCGCAAGCTTGGTTGGGCTGGCTCCACCACTCACCATGAAAAAAATGACAGCACCCGCTGGCAGGTGTAGCACCTGGGTTTGTGATTGAAACCTGTTTTGACTTTGTTGAGGTTTTGGAGTCAAACATCAAATTGATTTCTGGATGAACTCAGAAGATTCATGCAGAATATTTATGCAATGCATAGATTGAATTGAAATCCATTACATAAAAGGAAGGATTGAGAATTCTTCATTTAACTTTAAGACCATACTTTGATTGAACAAATTTTCAGCGGTTATGATTGGAATTGTACATCATGGGCCACGATTTCCTATAGTAAAAAGTTCCAAAATGAGAAGAATCAAATTTTTAGATAATGATCATTTCAAATAAGTGTTGCAAACAGAGATTTCCAATTTTCTGTTAGGATTGAAGCTTCAGTTTTCTGAGATTAAATCTCATTCCTATTTTTAAATTCTGTACCTTATACATGTGTTTTAGATAGAAATGTGACACAATACCAATTCCTCTGATCTCATCTTCTACCAATGTCTAGTACAATAAAAAATGAGTGCATGTATCTTTTTATATTTCCTCCTGTTTTGTAAGGAAATACCAGTCAGAAAAATCAATAATGACAGTTCTCCAGAAATTAGTATTTTTGATATCAACTTACCAAAGAGTCAATTGCCACAACACAATAAACATCCTTGGAAGTTTGTGCTTTTTTTGCTTCATAAGCCATGCTTGCCACAAAACCTAATATTTTATCTTGATGTATCACAGATATTGATCCATCTTCTTGATAAACCATTTGAGCATTGAGATACTTGAGGCCAAGGTAGGAATTTCTTGAAGTATCAATTTGTTCCAAAGGGGAAAAGGTTTCAACAATGAGGAAATATTGTGCACAGTTTTTTTCATGAAAGATGGACAATACCTTCCCCATCTCACAAGGGCCTTGATTTGATGGGGATGAAAAGGAAATCTGAGAATTACTTTTGTTGTAGCAATGGGGTGTTATGTGATGACCATGGAAGAGCATTGATTTGCAAGGCAACCACTCCAGTTGGTCCCATGGCAAGACATTGTATGTTGAGTTATTTTCAATGAATTTTTTTAATTTTTCTCATTCCAAAACATTCATCTCCTTTTTAGCCCTTGAAACATCACCTGTCTTGGAAGAGTAGAACAGACTTTCCAGATCTGGGAGTTGGTCAGAATTGATCCCCAAAACATTCCAGTTGGATCCAATTTGTTCAACCAAGCCTTGAAGTTTGGCCCTTTCAAGGAATCCATTCAAGAGGGACTTATCAAGGAAACCTTAAAATTAAAAAAAAAATCAGTTCAAAGTGTGCCATCAAGAATCTACTTTTGAGAAATCTGTGTTACCTACGTGTATTTTTATTTTTTTAACCAAGGTCAAGATGTGATTTAGCCTTTCTCCTGACCAACATGAAAATATTGAGGGAGGACCATAGAGCTTGATCATCTTAGTCATATGCTGAGAGAAATGAATTGTTGGCTTGGGTTTAATTTCAGTTCCCCAATGTAGCAATAATTCCTCCCGGTAAGCCAAAATTAATTCATCCAATTGGGCCAACTGGGCATCTGTAAGTTGATGTGACATGACCAAGTTGATAATACCAACTAGTTTGGAGGTAGTTGAGATAAGATTTTCCTCCCGTGAGCCATTGGTTGTGATCCACTTCCACCTTGGGATCAAAACAAGAACTACATGAATGGTGTACAAAACCAACCATTCAGCAGCCTTAGGAGTAACAGCTGCAGGTAAACCTATGTTTTGGGGCAACCTAGTAATCCAAGAAGGAAATTTAATTGAAGTGGTACCATCTTGAAGACTTTTGAGTTCATCAGGAGTAATGCACAATTGATTTGATGTAATACTTGTTTCTTCTATTAATGAACCTGCAAGATGTGGATTGCTTTGATCTTCAGCAGAGAGGTAGGAGCTTTCTTGCATGGAACTTTGAATGCTCTTCCCAGATTTATTTTGACTTCCTGATTTACTTTCAATAGATCTAAATGTATTTCTTTCTGGTGAGATATATTTTTTCTTTCCTTTCTCCTTGAATTTGGCCAGGGATTCATGTGAGCTGTTTGTTGATGTATTCTCAAGAAGCCTTGGAGACCGGCAAACAGTTGGTTGAAGGAGTTGAGATTCAGAATATTCCCAACTTCTTGAGGAGCTGGGAGGATAAAGCCCTGGGATTTTCTGGACTACAACAATTGGTACTGAAGTTCTTTTTTGCATACTTGACAGGCCTTCTTGCTGCTTATTTGCCCAATTCTGAACCTTTTAAATTGGATTGGGAGGAGAATCTTCCAGGTGTGCTTGAGAACTATCTAAAAATGTTTGAATTATTTTTTGGGTTACTCTTTGGGAATTTTCTGGTGACAAAGTGTGCTTTTGTTTGGATCCAGATTTGAGGCTGCTAACATGAGTGATTGTTACACTTCTTGGTTGAGCAGTTTGCCTTCTTTCCAATTTTTGAATAATTTTTCCAGCCTGGATTATTCCAAGGTAGGTAATGCTGTAATCCCGTAGCATTCCCAAGATAAATGTATGCATTGAGTCAATTGTTGTCATATTTGTTGGTTCCCAGTAAGGCAGAGTTTGGAAAATTGTGTAGCGGGCACCATGTAGCTTGAGAATTTTGGTTTTGTCATTCAATGATTGAGCATTATTTCAATTCTCTGCCCATTTGATGTGATCTTGATTGTCTTTCACTGGCCAGGTCTCCTTTTTGGTATTCCGGATGTCATTCAGCTTGAGGTTGCAGTGGGAGCAGAAGAATGTTGCTGAATGCAAAGCAAATCCACCCATTTTACGCAAGGCAGGTGTATCACCAATCAGAGGCAATATCACAGCATGTATTACTCTTCCATTAGGGTATTGATTGGTTTTTGTGTAGTATACTCCTTTCCAAAGATCAAGTAGTTCACAAAAAAGAGGCTGGAGTAGATTGTTCAGTTGGAATGAAGTACATTCCTTGGGTGTTGGTGTGAATCCATACACAAAAAGATTGTGTGGCTTGTAGCGGACACTGGGTGGAAGTTTGAAACATATTAAGAATATTACACCAAGAGAGATGCTTTTTCCACTGGTCTTTATTCCATGGGGATTCATCCAATCAATGTAAATTCCAAAGACCAGGTTACCTGCTTCAGCTGTATAAATATGATTTTTTTGATCCTTGAATTCTTTCCACATAGTTCCATCCCAAATATCAGAAAGTTTAGTGGGATTACTGCCTTGATGCTTTTGCGGTGCCTGTAGTAATTCTTCAAACCAGGGGGGCATTAATTGCCTAGCAATCCACTTCTTGAGCAATTGGTGTCCAAACTGCTTCAGAGGATAAAATTTATATTTGTTCTTGTCTTGATGCCAGAGTTTGGATCCACATGCAACAGGCTCTCCAGCTATTGAGTTAGCAATATTGTGGCATTTTGGATGATGCCTGGTTTCTTGATTTTCTTCACCAGAATGGTTTTCTGAAGGTGCAGGTGCTTCATCCAAGGGATAGAGTTTGTAACAATTTTCACAACAGACATTTTCAACTAGATCATTTGTAATTGAAAATCTTTTTTTCAATGTTGCAAGACTTTTAGGTATTTCACCTGAATAGTTGGGCTGGCCAGTGATAATTGAGTTAAGGCAAATTTTCTCATGCTCCATCTTGATGTATTGCTGACATACATGATCACCAATGTTTTCCTCAATACTTTGTTGAAGGATTTGTAGTGATGAGATGAGGGCACTGGGAGTGTGATAGAGAAATTGAGGAGGTGTCATTCCAGATGTATTGTAAGTTTCCATATTTTCTGGTGGAGACTGTTGTATTTCATGACAGGGAGAATCTCTTCCAGGGTTTGACTGTGCATGGCCATCTTCAATTGATGGCTTTGTTGTAAAAATTCATAGGAAAAATGAGAAAATGTACACTAATTCAAGTACAAATGAAGGAATATATTTTGAAGAAGATTTTCACTCACAGTCCTGATGTTTGCTTGTAGTGGTTCCCTTGTTGGAATTATTGTGGTAGTGAATTGGGTAATGTTTTCTGTCTTTTGTGTTTAAGTTGGGAATCCATGAGACCTTATCAGTTATTCTTCTCATATTGATAAATGCATGAGAAAATCAGTCACATACATTGTTACAATCATTTGATTGCAATATATGAGTTTGATGTGCTCTTCTAGACCTCCCAACACCGCGGTATAGATTCCTTCCATGTTCAAATGTCCTTTGAGAGCATCTGGGACATTGGCATATCCAAAGGTTTCCAACTCTGGTAGTGTGCGCCATTGCTCTAATAATTGTTGTATTTTGGGATAAGTCAGGTCTTAGAGGATGTCTGAAATTTATTAATTCAAAGGGAAATGAATATGAATCTTGATAAAATTTTTAAATCAATCCTATACCTCCTGGTTAGATTAAGTATTCAAAAATGACAAATTTTCTACTGCATCCATTTTGAATATTCATATTCTGAGCAGGGGGAAGGACTTTAAGGGAATATTTTCTATTTTGGAGAAGATTTTGAATCAATGTACCATATTAACTGCTCATGGTTTGCCCATGTAAAATAAATGGGCCTTCCTCGAGTGTTTGACTCTTAATTCAAAGTAAAATCTCTTTATGGAACATCCTGCATCTCATCTTAAAATTGATTATATTCATACAAACCCATGATTTGAATTCAAATTGGGGTATTGAAGGATGATAATTTTGCAATTTTTGATGAGGGAATTTCTAAAGCCTAGAGTTAGTGTGGTTTTCCAAATTATAGAATTCACATGAAACAATATGTATTTTGGATAAATTTCCTTCTTAAAAAGATATTTGAGCATGTTGAACCAATGATTTATTTCAACATGACAGCAGTTCATTGAGAAAATGCTTTTTGGGTGTTATGATTCCAAAAAATGTTTATGTAGCTGTCCCAAAGAAGGTGTATCAAATGCCAAGTATTCAGAGTTTTTCAATGGGATTTGTCATGCTGTACACACTTGGATTTTGGTTTTTCCCACTCTTAATTTAATTTCTGTCTGCATTTGAAAAGTTGCTACAAATTGATTTATTTGGAAATTTCAAGTGGTTAAATGTGGCATTCATTTTTATTACACAAGAAAATTAGGCAGAACCCACATCATCTATTCTCCTAGATCCAGTTAATCTAGCAATACATATGATTACTAGTTTCAAGTTAAAAATACAAGGATTGAATGGGCAGAGACACATTCACTACTGAATAAAACTATCAAATAGGCTAATTTCTGATCCAAATATTTTCCTCAATTTTGTTTAGAGCAGACATACAGACAATACACTTTTCTAAATACTCTCAAGATGTTTGGGTGGTTTCCATTAATCTTGAGGGCTTGGAAACTTGAGTTCTAAGAAAAGAAACTGCCTCTGTGAGATCAACTTCTGGAAGTAAACTCAAGGCTCTTTTTTCAACTGGAGTTATATCCTGCAGGGCTTCTTCACTAATCCAATTTTGAGGTATTGAGGTAGGAAAGGAAGGTGGGTCCTCACCTCCTGTTGAATTTTTGGGTTTGGCAAGACTGCTAATTTTTGATCTTCTTTCCCTCTTGATGCGTGGGTTTTTGCCTAGTTGGATGTATGCTTCATCAAGGTAGTAATAAATTTGGGATATATTTTGAGCCCTCCAAACATGGGCATAGTTGAATAATTCTTCATCTTCACCCTCAACATCAGAGATGAAACCACTATCCAAAAACAGAGCAGAAGTCTTGGGGAAAGAGTTCATCATTTCCAACTCTACAGCAGTTGTCTTCCTTATTTCCTTCTTGGTATTCTGTATTTGAAAAGATCATGAGAAGTTAGTCATTTTACAAAGAGAAAAAATTCCTAATAATTGATTTGGCCCACTTTCTTCTTGTTTAAGCTTTGAGATGCAGAAAACTGTGATTTCCTGCTCCTGGAGACCCCTTCTGCCTTTTTTTCCTTCTTCCAAAGAGCCTTCTTTGATACAAGCCAACGATTGATTATGGCAACCCTGTTGGCTGGGGTGTTGTCATTTTCTTTTATTGAATAAGAAGCAGTGCCCCCACGTTCATGGCACATCTCCCATGCTCTGATGATTATTGCAGTCAGGGAGGAGTTCCAGCTAGATGATGGATTCTGTTCCCAGTGGTAGGTACATCTAGAAATGCCAGAATTAAGGATTAGGGCACGGGCATGGGCTATCCATGTTTCATCATGAGAGTGAATTTGGCTCATGGAAGTGGTTTCTAAGGGTTGAGGGGTTGAAGAAATCTTTTGTTGTAATTGGCCCAACACATCCTTCTTGACAAGTTTGAGCTCCTTTTCCCGTAGTTCTGGATTGGAGTTGTATTGATTTGGTTGACCAGTGTTTGATGATATAGCATCATTAATGGATGCCTTCTTCCTTGCCATATGATTTTTCAGAGATGCCAGTTTGCCACCAGTTGGAGGATTCGGAAGCTTGTTGTTGTTGGAATCCATTCCAATAATTGCTTTCGTCCAATCAAGTAAGGATTTGGAAATACCACTTGAAGATGGGGGGATCCCAAGATTACGTGCATGTCGAGATATTGAATATTGTTCTTGAGCCAAAAATTTTTTATTCTTCTGGTGTTGATGGGATTGGGAAATTTGTTGTGCAATCATAAAGTAGGATGGAGCGGCAGAGTTGTCAAATTCATCCTCTTCCTCAACAGCTGCCATGTTGAATTCGTCATCTGGAAGAGGGACATTTGATGCCTCAGCATATGATGGTTCTGGGTTGACTGAGATTTCTTTATTTTTTTCATATGAAATGTAAACCAGGATTCAGTCTTGGGTTTGTATCATTGTGAGGTAGATCATAGACTGCAGGGATAGTTCTTACCAGGTTCCATGTCTAATTTTCCAATTTGGTACCAAGATTAAAATTTTTCTGATTTGGTGGTTTTGTATCGATTTTCAACAAACTGATAAATATGAAGTCAGAATTTCTTTCTTTGACCGTCTGAAAATTTTCAGAAATTGAGGTATTATATATTGTGATTCCCCTTTGTTCCCAAATTTTTCTTCCCAGTGGGCAAAGGGTATGGACATAAGTATGTGGGTAGATGGAAGGAAGGCTTTAACCAGGGAACAGCTCAATGATTAATCACAATTCATCATGAAATAGGAAAAGAGACCCTGTGGCTTCCATCTGGATCAAAAGGTTTTGTTGTTGTTTCTTGCATTCATGCATGATGAAAACAAAAATACTGGTATAATGCAGTAAAATTTCAGTTATTTAATTTTTTGGATTGCTGGGGATATATATGAAGGTAACACTATTTATTTTCATGTTCTGAACTTCCAAAATTTAAGTCCATAAAAAACATCCTTGAGAATTATGTGGCTCAGAAAAGATTTTCATTCCCGTATCCATGGAATTGACCAAAAATATTTGAATGAGAATCAACGAACAAGAAAAAAACTCAATTGGAGAATAGCTGCAGTTAGAATATATTGAGATGCATTTTTTTGTATTATAGACTCTAAATTACTCCCTTCCAGTTTCATTTATTTGGATGGATTAAAAACTGAATGTTATCTCAAGTAAAGATGGATGGGACAGGAACAACTTGAAAACGTTCATATATTCTTGCCTTTGTTTTGTAGGATGATTTGAATTGTATTGTACTCAGAAAGATGACTCTGGAAGCCACACTTAGCCAATTTTAGAACCAGAATTCACATTGGTCTGGATTCCTTTTTTGGAAGGTAGATTTTTGGAATCTGAATGATGAGTTAATGTAATGATCAAGCTTCCATGCCAGATTCTGAATGGTTCAAATTCTTGTGCATAAGAAATTTCAATTTTCCCCTCATTTTCAGAACTGATCAAAACTACATATGCTCAGATCATATGACACCATTCAAAACAGCCATGGAAGGAAATGCATTTATTTCAATTTCAAATTAGTGAAAATGCATGAGTTGAATTCTGGAGATTTTTAGGAAAGAAGCAATGGGACTTCTTGCTTACTGATTGGTTGTACCCTATTACTAGAAATAAAATAAATACCTCGGATTTTTCAATCATTTTCCCAAACAGTTATATTGGCACTTTAACCACAGGATTCCTTATCTCATAGTTTACAAAATTGCAGATTTGTGAAATTTCTATGCATCAGAGTAAAATGTGGGTAAGCTGTATAAACTTTGATATATTGGGAAAAGTCTTGAACAACCAAAGGTGAAGGATCATGATAAAGCTACCCAGATTCTGGGCTTCAAATTACAAGAAAATCATTGCAGAAAGTCATAAAAGATTTGTATTTCTTGTATTTCTCAAGATAAGATTAACACACAATGCTTATTTTATATAAATACTTTCCAGTCTCAATGA
Organism: Puccinia polysora; assembly: GCA_025617555.3. Taxonomy (NCBI): domain Eukaryota; kingdom Fungi; phylum Basidiomycota; class Pucciniomycetes; order Pucciniales; family Pucciniaceae; genus Puccinia; species Puccinia polysora. The sequence continues at coordinate 6,823,774 of CM062639.1, forward strand.
TTGAATCTGTCATAGAAATCAAGAAATATCCAATGCCCTTGCTATCACTAGACCAAAATTCCTACATTTTCTCTTTGGAAATTAGGAATTTGGATTTTTAGGAATCAGCAAGTTATAATTTTCAGTCAATTGCTGTATAATATATGTGATAAGAGCCTTTGATGGTTATAAAAATAATATTTTACTTTCTGGCCAAATCATGTCAAGAACTTGATATATTCCTAGGACTCACGTACCTCCATACAGTGACTTTTGAATCAATCAGTCAAAGCCTTTTGGTGCGTAAGGATCACTCAGCCCTTGATGCATTATGAAATTTTCTGTATGCATGATTTTCAACTAGAAAATTTTGTCTTTGATGTGTATAATTCAAGAATCCCCTGTATCATTCACCTTAGCATGAATCAATTTCTTTTCTATTTTTCCAAATAAAAGGGCCTTTCTAAAACATTATATCTTTTATTGATTTCCTTCAAATTAGTCAATGATCACAAGATGAAATATTTATTGCCAGTCAATTGTTGAATTGCAGATGATTATACATGATTTTAACATTGTGTGTTGAGAATATGCACACATATATCCAAATGAAAATAACAGTGATTAGAATCAGTTGCATCAAACATTTTCTTGGATCTTGAATGGGCCGTTGCTTTTTCCTGGTAGGATGGTGCACTTGCCTTAAGTGCACCATCCCCCCAGAAATTGCATGAAGGGATTTTTTATTAATTTCTTTAATTTTTGTATTTCTTTCCTAGTCCTGGTGAAAATATTTCTAAAGAAACCACATGGAGGTTGGTGCATGCAAGATAGTGCTTAGTTCCCCCCACCCCTCAATCAATATTACAAAATTTGGGGTAGGATGGTGCACTTATGCTAACTGCACTATTGTCCCACAAGAGTTACATTTATTTCTTAATTCAAAGAAATATATTCATTCAAAATTATGCTTCATCAAAAAGGAAAGTGTTTTAACTTCCTAGAAATTTGGTATTAAGCACAATCAAATGAAACTTGAGTACACATACATGATTTGGTTGGATGTTTTCTGATACTTACTCAAAGAATAAACAATATTTTCTGATTAATTAAAATGATTCAAAATTCTAATACCACATTTTGGTTATTCTTACAAATTTTGAAATTATTCATAATGTTAATGATTTTTGGCAGAGCCATATCCTCTGCATTTTTTCCTCCAAAAACAATTACCGGTATCAAAAAAGAGGGTTTTTGCCCCCAAAACACTCTTGTTTGCTACCTCTTGTTTGAAGAAAAAAAAAAGTTTCCTTGTCCACCCAAAGATCACAAAAAACCATCTGATATATTCACATTGTCATTATCAATCTAATTAGGCACACATTTGTTTCAATAATTCCCACACCATTGAGATGTCAATCCTGGTCTCATAAATCATCTATGTGAGATCAGTTTAATGTCCATTGTTTCAATATTATCTTCACTTTTCCCCCTCATCCTGTTGTGGGATGAATTATCTTTCAATTCTCCTGGCTCAATTTGTGCTTTCTTCAAGAAATTGGGCTTGGGATGTTCCAGTTACTTCATTCAGGGCTCAACTGTCATCAATTCCAAAAATACTTGCATTATAATGTACTCTGAGTTATCAATGCAAGTAGATGTACATGAATGTGCATTTTTAACAATCATGGATAATAATTTGGACAATAAGTCTCATAGTGCTTGCATATACAATGAATTTACATCTTTTTCTAAATTAATTGCTACAAATGATGAATTTATTACAGGAAGGTGGAAGGACTAAACCACTCTAAATAAATTACCAAATAACCATATGGCTTGACCAAAAAAAAAAGCTTGTTTATGAAGTTGTTTAAAGATTCTGGGTCCTTGAGCTTTCTTTTGTTTGTCCTGAAAGCCATCAAGAGGGAATTTATACTAGTAGGAAACTTGAAAATAAAGTTGCCTACGAGGGGGGTGATTAAAATTGTTTAAAAAGATGATTCCTTTGTGTGGTTGTTTGTGGAAAATATGATTATTTTAACATGCACATTTTGAATTAAATGAACTTGTAATGATAGAATTAATTTTATACTAAAAAACCAATTAGATTAATCCTTTTTTGAGGCATGAACTTGATTTGAAACACATCAGTGATTTCCCAATCAACAGCATCAAACATTGCACCAAAGGTGAGCCCTCTGCACAGAATATTAATGTACCTCTGATCAATTAGAAATGGAGGGACAAAGTCAGATTAGATTTTTCCAATTTAACTTGAGGTGTTCCCTCTGGGCTAAGAGGAACATTGCTGGGGGGGTTCTGAAAAGCTTGGGTATCCATAATAAACACAAGGCCTTGATCATGTTTGGATTGTCTTTTTTTGGAAAAAAATCCTTGACTGAAGAGGATAAGGAGAATTTTGAGAGGGATGGTAGGGCTTTGGAATGGTCCACATCTTTCAGCTTCTTCCAGATAGATATCATTATAATCCAATTTCCAGGGAGATGAGCAATTTGAAGATTTTTGAGGAAGGCTGGTTCACAGAGTGGATGATATCAATATCCTGGGTTTTGGTTGCCATTTGATGGAGTGGCGTTGTTCAAAAATTGAACCCATGAACAGGTATACATGATTATGATTATTTCTAAATTGGTTTGATACCTGAAAAAAATTGACAATGTCCACAAACAGAGATTTGCTCTTGGGAAAATTGTGCTGGAGTGTTGGGGAGGTGGACAACTTAGCCTAAGTTGTCCACCTCCCCAACCCCCCTGCATGATTTCCTCATGGGGAGTTTTTTGGAAATTCCCATGGTCTGGGTAGGTGGACGACTTATTGTAAGTCGTCCACCTCCCTATAGATGGTGTATTTTGATGATTTACACCAGGCTGAAAAGTTTGGTGATACACTGGCTGATTCCCTCAAATTGAGTATTCCATTCCAACTCAATGTACATATGTCAGAATCTTGTGATCCTTGACTGGCATTGATGAAAATCATTTGAGCTGAATTAATTAGTGCAACCTCAAACCTTTAGGATATTGGGAAAAATTGTCAAAAAATTTGATGAGAAGAATACTTTTCATTTGGAAGAGTGTGACCTAGTTTAGGTTCAATCCTATTATAGTTATTACAAGTGAATATGCACCCTTCTTAAATATAAGTAAATGCATTGTTTCTGTAATGGTTCAACATTTCTTCTGAATGCTGAACCTAATTACTATTTGAATTGAAAACTTCTCCTTCCTTAAAAATTTTGATTTCAAGCTGGAAGTTATTAGCAGTTTCCAAATAAGTCAATTTGAAATTTTGTGAAGTCCAATGGAAGATCATAACATCCATGTTTTGGTTGATTTTAGGTGGAATTTAATTTTTCATTGAAACCATTAATAAGTATATGTGATCATTGTTATTTCTCACTTTGTTCAATACCTTGAAAACTTTGAAAATATCTACAAAAAGGGATTTGCTCTTACAAAAATCAATCTGAAGGGTTGGGGAGGTGGAAGACTTAGGCTAAGTCGCCCACCTCCCTAAACCCTCCCCCGGCCTGATGTCCTTTGGGGGAGGTTTCTTTACCCATTCCTAAAGTCTGGGGAGGTGGACGACTAAGCCTAAGTTTTCCACCTCCCTATACATGGTGTATTTTGATATTATGCACAAGGCTGGAAACTTCATATTAAATGGGATGAATATTAACATGTAAGCAAGTCTGTAGATTCCAAATGCAATCACCAAATATTCTGTGACACAAGATATGCCCATTCTGTCATTGCCAAATGTTGCAATGAACATTGCTCATTGTTAACAAATTATGTTAACCTTGTCCCATTTCAATGGTCCCATTTCTATAATTTAACATGGAGTTTTTCAGCAAGAGTCCAAAGGTGGTTAAAGCTGGCCACAATTTGAAGGTGGTTTCAGGTCAGCCACACCCAACACCAAATCACGGTCCCCAGGGACATGGTGCACTTAGGCTAAATGCACCATGCCCCCACAGATCTATGGGATTAATTCACAATCATGAAATAGCGGAAAACAAGACAATATCTCACCAAATGTAAACTATAACAGCAATTCTGGACAGATAAAGTTTGATCCCCAATATTAAAGCATTTTATTTTCAAGAAATATGATATCATGGTCTTATGAATCCCCACCACGCTTAGATCTAGTGACATCCTGGCCAATTTGCATTCACAATCCAGGCAATGTCTCTTTCTTTTTTGGATATCCTTGTGATCCAATATTTTCCCACAGATCAACAACATTCATAATTTTGATGTTCCTCTTTGTCTCAATTTTGAGGATCAACATATTTCAGGTTTCCAGGTATATTTGAAAATTCCATTCTCAAAATTTTGAAAAACAGTCGCAGGTTTTGATGGTAAGTTTGCAATTGGTGAAGGAAATATTGGGAAAATGATTTTGCCATTGCAAGTTATAATCCACTTTTATTGAAGTGCAACAAAAATCACCCTGACACATTGATTTGGCAAGGTATGCAACCAAATATAATACTTATTCATTAATGGGACCATTACTCTTTCAGCCACAGGAATAGTTATTTTGATCATTTATCTAATTCAAATTTGAAAATATCATTTGGAACCTTTGCAGAAGTGAGATTGCAATAGGATTTTACCTAGATACTATTCAATTTTCAAACCTCAAACTCATTTCCCCATTCATTTATTATGCCTTGAAACTATACCATAATTTGCATCAAATATTCTTAAGGACATACTCAAAAAGTTATTATTTAATTTTCTTAATGTGGACTGCAATTGCCAATCACAATTCACATTTTCAATGTGATTCATTAATTTCAACCAAACTGAATTTATGACTAATCATCAGACAAATAATATGTATGTTCAAATTTGATTGAACCATGGTATGTATTGATTGTTCTTGCATGGTCTAGTCATGCCAAATTAGGTATGTAATGGGTCATTGATAATGACCCAACCCCCTCCCCTCAAACAAGCCTTATTATCATTCCACCATGCTCCACAAATGGAACTGAACATTGATGGAAAACCTTACAACTTTTGGCGGTGCAGGCCCAACGCCTTTGTTGCGACGATGCTGCCAACGCGACTCGAATCGCGTTCGCACCTTCGCTGCCGCAGCGAAAGGCGCCATTCGCTGCCAAGCTCATCACCAGAGCTTGGTCGCCGACGTGGCCATCTGCCAGGACCCTTCCAAAGGTCTGTGCGCGACCGGGGTCCTGGCTGTATTGCGCACAGCCTCCGCAATCGGCGGACCGATTCCAAGGCAAGTCCTGGGCGTCGCAAGTGCTTCGCTTCCTTTGCAAAATTGCTCGCTTGTCCCCAGGAACAACCAACAAAGCAACGGCCCCTCAAGCGAGCGACATAGGCTGTTTTTTGGCCATGACCCCATTGGAACCCAATGCCTTCCAGGTGGTAAGTCCTTTCCTTTTTTTCATTCGTTTTGATCATTCGGCTTGTTTTAACACTTGCAAAGCGTTGCTTTGAGGCTAACTCTGTTGCTTCATCTCTACCTATCCCACTCGCACCACATCCTTTAGAACATTTCCCCAATCCTCCCCAGTCATCACCAACAACCTTCCACTCCAGATTAAACCAACTCCAACACTACATCACATTTTAACCCTCTTCCAGTCATCATCATCCCAGTAAGAACCCATAAACCTCTCATGTCCATTGTTACCATGTTTTTTTCATCTCCAACTGATTTTTGATTGATCATTTACTGACTTGAATCTGTCTCTTCCTTACCATTTATGTTTGCCTTCTTCCATTACAGCCAAATCTTGCAACAAAATGTGGAAAGATTCATCATTGTCCTTATTGCCATTGAACCTTGGCTTATCATTCTTGTATCCATCTTGATTGTAGGCTGAATCATCCCCCATCCAAACACCTTGCATCCTCCTATCCCTGTGAAGATCATTGGTTAACAAATCCATGTACAATCATGAAACATTTCTTTTTCAAACTTTTTAAGGTTAACAATGGATCAAGCTAATGTTAAAGCTTCCACTACATCTAATCCTCACACATCCATAACCCTGAAGAGAAACTACAAGTTGCAATCCTTGGAAACAGTTGGAGGCTCTAGAATGTATGAATTTCATTGAATATAAACACATTATAGCGCCTCATTTGACTAACTTTAACCATTTGATTTTCTTACCATGTTTGAAACTTGAAAACCTGGTGTTGTTTCTGAAACACCATTTGTAGTGATGATGAGCTTGTGAATCAGAAGCAGCATCAGGATTCAAAAACAGACCCAACTGTTCCTAGAGGACCAGCATCACGTATGATCCAAACCAAGCCATCTGCATCCAGAGCTTATAAGAAGCATAATAAAGCAAAACGTGATTATTCATTTAAGGAATCAACTTCCAAATCAATTTATTTTGTTACTTTGAAGAAAAACCTCAGTCCCTGTCAGGTAGTGGTACCAAACATGAGCCTACCAATCAATCTACATGTTGTCTCTGATCGAAAATATCAACCATATGTTGTCCTTAAGTATCATTCTCTTACTCAACAACCATACACATTCCTTGCAAGTCAGTTCTCTGAAATGATCCAAGATCTTTACATCATGGCAAACAATTGGCAAAACCTGAATAAAACCAATTTTCATACCAAAACTGGATCTATGTTTGGAATTGGATATCGTCAAGGCACTGACCGGAGATATTCTGCAGGTATTTGTTCCTCAATTCCAAATTGATGATCATGGGTTTGCTTAGTGATTTATGTTACAAATGATGACCTAATAGGAATATATGCTAGAAGGTGGGATTTAAAGAAAGAAGAAATTGATCTTCATGATCTCTTGTGGAGTAAGCTTCCAGTCCATAATGAATTGGTCTTCAATCGAATCAAAGCTCTCTCCAACACGGCTCATGTCAAGAACAGAACAGTATCAGAAGACTTCAAAATTCCAAACTGGACATCTCCAGAGTGGACTGATCAAAGAGACTCATTTCTTCATGCATCCAACGTCATTGTGACTTGTGATGACTTTTCAAATGTTGTTCATACAGATCAGGATGACCTCAATGGTTATACTTATGGATTGTTCTCTTATATTGAAAAGCCAACAGGAACACCAATCCCGCCACCCTCCACAGAAACAGGTCATGGTCTCTCATTCCCCACCCTTGGATTCATTGTGGATTATGCAAAAGTTGGTGGTATTGTAGAAATTTTATGGCAAACATCTGTTTTTCCACATCATACCACTTTTCCTCCACCAAGTCTCCAATCAACAGAACATCATACCCATTTTGGTTGCTCATTTCAAATTAAAAAAAAGCTAGAAAATGCCTCCCTGAAACTTCATGGTTGTTCTCCCAAAAAAATTGTTTCTAAAGTATATGGAAAAAAACGTAGATATGGGTAAAAAATTTATTTGTATGAAATGAAAAAATCACTTGTTGCTCTTGAATTAACTTGATTTTTCCCAAAAGTCCATGGAGAGTGTGCATGCATGGTAAAATAGACGTAAAAATTGGATTGAATGATAACAGATCAAATGAGTGATGGACAACTTATGCTAAGTTGTCCACCTCCAAAACATCTCTAAAAGATTTGAACTAGTCATGCTTCCCCGCATGTCAATTGTCTGGGGAGGTGGACGACTTGTCGTAAGTTGTCCACCTCCCCAGCAGAAGACCACTATCAATATTATGCACATAGATGGAAAATCTGTTGATACACAATTCTATCTTGAGAAATAACCTCTGTACCACAGGGAGTCAACAATCTTTCAAATTCCCGGAAATCCCCCCATGGGGGTTCGGGGAGGTGGATGACTTGTGCTAAGTTGTCCACCTCCAAAAGGTTCCAACAAGATTTGAACCAGTCATGCTTTCACGCATGTCAAATGTCTGGGGAGGTGGACAACTTACGACAAGTTGTCCACCTCCCCAGCACAAGACACATATTCATATTACGCACTTAGACCAAAAATTTGCCAATACACCACTCTATCTTCAGAAATAAGCTATGTAGATTCCACACATGATACATCTGTCCAACATATTACACACACCTGTTACATGTTATTGTTTGTTTGTATGGTATATAAGCCAGTCATCCTTCACCAAGAAGTCCTGCTGCATTCTAGTCTCAACCACATTATACCCAACGATTTTGACCAATCAATCTTGAATCATTCTTGACCTGACTACCTACCTTGAGTAAAAAATGGCTGATTTTCCCGGTAAGAGTTAACAAGTCCTTGGTCCTGTGTGGTGTACTAAAGATTTTCAATCATCCATGGATTCCTTAGAACAACGTACTCTCAATCAACTCAATGCCCTCCTGGGTGATGAGTATGTTGAACAAACGCATAAGAAAGTTCTCCAGGCAATGCACGATTTCTATCAGAAGAAATATGATGCAAAAGTGGAGCAGTTGAGGTCAAAATCTGCCATAGCTCTTGGTCTTGTCGAATATTCAACTGACAAAGAGGAAGAGACAAAGGAACCTGTGAATACAAATGTACCCCTATCAAATCAGGAACCTTCAAATCCTGGTTTGACAGCAACTACTTTGGATAAATCGGTTACCCAGACCACTGTATCCCTTGTGGATGACCAGGCTCAGCAAACCAGTGAGTTGAATTTATAATTTGATACACCAAAGTTTACATTGGAATTCATCCCAATAACAAAAACTAATACAGTCCCAATGTACTCAGTTGAATCCGAAATACCAGCTGAAACTGGTGTAGCCAAAAACCACATTCAAGACACTGAAATTGTTCCGGTTCATCCTGCAATTGTTGAGGCACCTGAGAATCCCTCATTGCAACCACAAGTTGATGCCAATTTTGCCCCAGTGATTGTTCCAGAAACTAGGGCATCTGCTAGGATTGCAGCCCAAGCTGCTCGGCATGCTGCCAGAAGATCTTTGCACAGGCCACCCTCAAGCTCTCAAGCTTCATCTGACTCCTCTGATTCTATTACCAATCTTAGCAGCAAAAGTGAGGTGCAACAAGAGCCCCAGGAAGTATTTGTGATTGAACCATCACCCAGGAGTCCCACCCCTGCACCAACCCTAGTTCCAACATCGCCTGATCAGGTCAGTTTCCCCTCTTCCATGCTTTCCCTCATATCAAACCAAATATTAACTTCCAAATTTACAATTTTTATCTGTATCAGAATGTCTGTACCACCATTACTCAAAAAAGGAATGCTTCTGATGCTGGAATAAGCACTGAGGATGTGGCACAAAGAAACTCAGGGCCAAGGATTGTGCAGCAACTAGTCAATCAGCAGCCCCAGCCTAGGGATGATGCTACTAGCCAAGGCACAACCGAGGCCCAAAACACAGGGCCAACATCAATTGCTGGTTCACATCCACAAGGTCAGTTGAAAGATTATCTGATACAATGAAAATCATGCAAACTAACTTGATTTCAATCCACAGGACTTTTCATTGGCTTAACAAAGGAAGATCTCTTGATGTTGTCATACTGGGAAGAAATAAAGGACCTTGCAACCCCATCAACCTATTGCAAAATGATAAGCAGTACCCAGTTCCTAATATCAAACACTCTCAACCTTCTTGGTAAAAGAATCATGTCAAACCCTCCAGAGACATCTACTATCCTGAAGTCTTTGGAACTTTGTTTGACACGGTGCAGAGATGGTAAATCATGAGAATTCTGTATTCCACTTTAATGCAAATCAGCTGATTCCCACTTTTTGAATTAACAGAAAAGATTTTACTAGGATAGGATGATGATGTCTTTGTTGGAAACACCTTCATAAATACAAACTCTCTCTCCCGCTCTAGGAAGACAGTCCAGAACAATGTCCATCCCCTCTCTGAAATCCTGACTTATACAAGAGAGCCAATACGTGGAGCCTATGCAAAGTTGAAGCACACATTGAAAGACATCATAGGAGTTGTCTCCCATAAAATCTCAAGAACGTGCTCCTCTCTATGGAAGGGATTGATGGAACTTCTGATGAAGCTTTGCTGCAAGCACAAAGCTACTTTTCCAACCTTCAAGCAGCTGTGATTGATGATTCAACCTTTGCTCCACACAAGAAGTCAAGTTCCCAGCAGGAGGCTGAGCTCAATGCTGGGAGAGGTGGTCTGAATACGGTTTTTGAATACGTTGTCTCTCTAGTCACTGGGCTGATCAACTTAAGACGCAATTCAAGGGAAGATTATTGACAGCCTTTTATGTCTAAGGACTCAGCTGAGAAGAAGAATCGATGGGGGATCAATTCTCTAGCATGTGTTTCCCACATGTTGGTTTTTGGTCCCGCGGCAATATGGATATTTCCTGGAAATCAAAGAGTGATGCCCAAGTGGAAGTCCGGCATGCTTCTTGAGTTTTTTAGTCTTGTACTTGAATCAAAGTTGAAGGCTGGCTTATCTCCTGATCCAATCTGGGGTAAATTTGGTAACACAAGGGTATATATCCTGACTGCCTTGAGTGATATGGGATTTGATAAAGATAAACAAATTAATTGGAGAGATGTAATTAGAATTTTTACTGGAAGATTTTCTTATGAAAAATTGGCTGAGGTCCTTCTGGAGGATATTGTGCTGGTTACTGACTATGATATGGGTAGCCACTTTAATACTGTCTGGGCTGTTGAAAAAACTACCTCTTCTAATTTAGTTGAAATTACCTCAGAACCCCAAGCTTCCCACAGTTAATTCCTTTGACTTTTTAGGAAATTAGACTGTTAGTTTTTCCCAATGGATAATTCTTGTTTTCAATTTTTTTTCTGATCTTGGGATAATCAAATTCTTTACTTGGAAACATGGTTCTTTTGGATGATTTAATGCTTCATGATCTTACTGCCCTTGAAACTTATTGACTAAGTTGCTGATTTTAAATTGAAAAAAGAATAAGTGTAGCCCTTTAATTTCAAACCAAAAGCTACATTTTTGGAAAATAATGAGATTATTTGTTCATTAAATAATTCTTTCCATCATCTGCTGCAAAGCATAAAAATTGTGAAAAAGTCTTTAAAATTTTTCTTTAAATCAAGAATAGCTGAGTTTTTGTTTACAAATTAATTTGATATTGTGATTTTATGGGAGTCAACAACAACTCAATGAAGAATTGCATTATGTTGCATATTAAAAAAACCATCAATGGAACATTGAATTGATCCAATATTTTGGGCCTTCCATATTAAAATATCATGTTTGGTTTGCCCCAAAAGCATTGATGCTGTGTGTTGCTCAAACACTCATACAAAGGTGATGGAAGGCAACTCAAAGCAAGTAGTCATGGCACCCTGCTTAAAAATTACTGGATATCTCCAAAAACTGCTGTTCAATATTATTATTGGTTTCTTAAAGGAAATAAAACAAAGCAAGGGATCATTTCATGGCTGGTTTGAGTGTACATAATATTAATCAAATAAATAAATATATCCAGATCCATGCAAATATCTCTCTTTCCTAATTTTAAGTTTAGCTGTGATTTTTTTTGGTTATCAACATCAGTGATTCACAATACCTTCATTTATCAACCAATCATTCATTTCTTAAGAAATGAATCAACCAAGGAAACTTCATTCCAATTTCCATATGATCTCCAAACCTATAGATCCAATAATATTCAACATTTCTGCTTCAAAATGCCACAGGAATTTCTTAAAATCCGTCAAATCATTACCAAAGTAATACAGTATGTAATACTCTTCAATTACTGTATTTAATGCATATAATGCTAAGCACCAATGAAGATCTCCATACAATCTATGCATAGGTTTTTTATATATGCAATATTCAATTTGAAGGCATGCAATAGTATACTTCCTTTTCATTTCCTATAAATATGAAACCAAAATTGATTTGTACCCAACTTATCAAACCAACTCATACCTCACAGAAAACACATATCAAATCCACCAATTGCTCCCAATACCCCTGAAACCTCAAGCAAAGAAAATGGTTCTATTATCCCATGAACAAAAAGAATGGTTGGAAGAAACACACCAACATATTGATCATGAGCTCAAGGAAAAAATTGAGCCATGTCCTGAAATTTGGGCACCAAGTGAAATCTGGATGCATGAAGAGCAGAATGAAAGAGTTTGGGTTTGCAGAATTCAAATAATAATTGACAGGGAAGCCTTAGAATTGAATATTCCAGAACAATTAATACCAAATGGCTGGCACCTTTGGATGGAGAGGCGTGAATTCCTTGGAAGGTATAAGTACTTATGCTTCAAAAATCATATCAGATTTATCATTAATTTCTATTTCTTTTACACCTGTTCCATTGGTGGTCAATAGAAGTTCAATTCCAATGGACTTTTAGATGTTTCTCATCAATGATTACCAGTAATTTTCACAATTATTGGATTCTCTACTTGATCTTTCATGAAAATTCCACCTCTTTTCAATTATAAAACAAGGGTTGATGAGAACAGAGAATAATAAGTGCCTTATCTCAAAGTCAATTCTAGAAAAAGCCTTTTTATGCAATGAGAAAAGAAAAACTCATCTTTGTTTCATGAAAAAATCAATAATACATGGAAGTTTGTCAACTATGGAGTGTCTTACCTTTTGATAATCTTTAAATTTTCAAGTACAATGCATTTATTTTTTTGATATGTGGCAAAATCCAATCAGATTTATTGTCCATTGGTTTCCTTATAAAATGAATTATTTCATACTATGAAAATCCATGGATTTTTCCAATGAATGGGGTTTTCTCCCTCAAAGGTATCAAATCAAAGTGTTTTTGGATGAGATCACCTGATTTTAATCTCAAAAGAATCTTCAAAAATTCACTATGACTGTAAATGAAAGAACCAATTTTTCATAAGCAGCTCTCTTTGTAAATAAATTCAATCATATTTGGCTTAAAACAAAAATAACAGTTGAAAAATAAAGCTTGATGTGTGTTGCAAGGAACTTGAACTATTTTTGTGAAATATTGTCCTCTCATGAACTCCAACCCACCCATGAAGGTAAACACCAGTGGAAAGGTGGTAAGATTTGTGTTTATTTATGCAGTCAGGTTTGATACGTCTCAAGAGATTTCAGTTTAATCTTCCAAAGTCATGTTTAACCAAATAAGATGAAATGGTTTCAATGCATGAAAGGAAGTAAGAACATGATTTTTATCAAAAAATTAAATTCTATCTACTTTCAATTGCAAACATTTTATTTAAAAATGTGTTAAATGATCAAGAAATGAAGTTTTCATACTATTTTTGATTTAAGAATATTACCTTGGCCCTCTTTTCAATTAGGGAGAATTTAAGCACTCAAAATTTCAGATGAATCCTTGTAAATTTGCATTCAAAACCAGAAATATTCAGTTATTAAGAAAACTTTTAATATTTTCTTTAACTGTAGCAGATATCAAAACAGATTCACAATCAGATTTTACTGCAAGTTGGACCAAAATTGCACCTCTCAATTGCATTAGAGGAAGCATTTTTTTTTCAAGCATTTTCATACCAATTCACAATTGAAATTTGACTCCCCATGTAAAAAATGATAAAAGCATTTCATCAATTTCAATACAAAACCTGGGTAAAATGGATCCTCTTGATCATACCATGGATTTAAAAAATGGAGGTGAAATTTGCAACAACTTAAGTGCTCATCCCAGTAATTTGAAAAAAATTCTATTTTTAATAATAGGTTTCTTCTTGATTTTAAATAAATTTACCAAGGAAATACTTGGTTTGCAACAGCAAGCTTTTGAATTTCATTGTAAAATCTATAAAATTATTTCAACTGTAAAACTTAATAATAAGTCTCAATCTATTTTTGGATTAATTCTTTTCCCTTGTTAAGGGAACTGAATGATTATTATTGCTGACATCATTTAAAATGATAAAAAATAATCATCTCAATCAAGATCCATGGTAAAGCAAAACATGAATAAAAAATATGGTCATTTTTATCAAAATCCAAGTTGTAGTTCCCAAAAAATTCTTCCTTCTGACAATATTTTTTTTTTTTTTCATTGCACAATGTAGAATTTGCCTCACATGCTTGAAATGAATTATAGAGTAGATGCATATCCAATTTGAGATATTCAATTTGTACATGAACCCTTTATAATCTCTCAAAATTCATCATATTCAATAGCCAATAACTTCAGATTCAATTGCCTGAAAATTCTCTCCCTCCATAAAATCTACACTTCAAACAACCCCACAACCTTTTCAAGTGCTAGTTGAAGACTTCCCTATATTATAACATGGATTATAGACCTCCTCATAGTTCAAAATCCATCAAAACTTGCACATTAAACAAGGAAGTAGCAGAAAATTTGCCAAATTCCAATGACCCCATAAGTCTATGCCTACGTGACTATGTAAAGACTATTTTAAACATGAAATTTCGAGGAGACAGGGTTCCGCCCCCGCCCACTGAAGATCAAGTACAAGTTTTAAACTCAAAAAGAATCAATAAAATTGACCCAAACAACAACTTTTTCAACATGGAAACAACCAATGAAAACCTCTATGGAGGGAAGAAGAGCATTCCTGGAAAGTTCAAAGAGCAATTCCAGAAAGAATTAGAAAGCTATGGCATAAATGTTCCAACTTTCCAATGGGACCATCATAATTTGACAAAGTGGGACCAAATATTGTCAGAAGTGATAATAAAACATTGGTTAAATGCTAAGGACAATGATGCATTTACAAATTATCCACTTGATATTGAGTTTTGCAAGAAGGACATACTCTTTGGCCTACTGGAACGTTGGCTACGTGGGCAGGAGGATAACTACATGAACCCTAGGACACGTAACAAGAAGCCTAGGTCTAGAGTTAAACAAAGAGTAAGCTTAAGATTTCTCTCCATTTTCTAAATCCTCTTAGCTAAAATTTTGGTTTTGAATCTGCAAGATATACAGAAACCGCTTGGCCACTGCAGAGCGCCATATGGGAAAGGATTTGGAAAAATGCCTTCTCCCTAGTAAGGAATGCTGCTCAGATACAGAAGAAGACAATGAGGGGAAATATCACTCTGTCCAAGTGTATTGGAGAAGCAAAATTTATTCACAATTTCTTCATAATCTTGATAAAAACACTCTCAACTATTTATCTGAGATGAAAGGTGAACTTCAAGCTAAAAAACAAGTAGAATATGGAAGAACTTATGATGAAATAGTCCCAAATTATCAGATGAATCCATGTGAATCCCTCCCTTCTAATTGTTACTGCCCTCTATTTCTTGCCACATTAAATTGGACAGAGAAATTGGTTTTGGAGATGAAGCCAGTGGAGGATAAACTAGAAAGATTAGCAAAATCACTTGAAACCCCACGTTGGTTTGAATAAATTTAATTCCAAGTAGTTCTATACTTCCTCTGTTGTCACCCAGAAAACAATATCAAAAGCTGTAAATTTTAGAAAATTTTTATTTATTAATTAATTCCTGCTAAATAAAATAAATCAATATCACTAGATTAATTCTTTTGAGCTTCCAATATTATAAGAAATATTTAAAACAAAGTTTCTGCAAAAAGACATTAGAGAAATAAAATCATTCAAGGAAATGATTTTCTTTTTGTAAATTCATTCTTTTTGTAAAATAAAATGTGAAACTCCTCAATTATTTCAATTTCAAATTGATTTATTTGAAATGTATAACTGAACTCAATATCTATGCGGTACAATATTTCCAACATGTCTGAGTAGATTTTCAAATCTTCAGTTAAAATTTAGAGTGACATTTCAATTTCCTACATCAAATTGAGATTTATTACATTTTGCAAGAAGAAAAAGAAGATATTAAAAACTGAATTTAATCAGTTCAAAAAATACAATTTTTTTCAACCACAAAGTAACAAAAAAAAAGGACCCTCAAACCTCTTGTAATGATCTAATAGGAAATAGAAAGAAAAAAAGCATCAAAATCTTGACTTATCCAACCCAGGTAGTAACTTTTATGTGTCAGTTGTGAAACCGCACTGCTTCACTCCTCTATCACTTTACATAAAATTGAATTTCCCCATAATTCCAAATCTTCTGTATTCCATGCATGCACTAGAATTACTTGGAATCCTCAAGAACTGATACAAACAACTTTTCTCAGGTTCCAACTCAAGTTAGAAACAGAGTTTTCTCAGAGTGAAAACCAAGTCAAAACAAGTTTCAGGTGCTACACCTTCCGGCAGGTGCAGCCTTTTTTTTCATGGTGACTATATGCGCGTTCCCTGGGCGGGTTGCGGCCTGGCGCCCCCCCCTAGAGTAGATCCAACCTGAACCTGGTGCCAAGCCCCGCAATACCTGCCGCTGAGCCCTCAACCGCTGCTGCTGAGCCCGCAGCAGGCACTTCTGAGACCGCGCGCACCCCAAATGCTGAGCCCGACCTACCCAACTGTTGAGCACGCAGCCCGCAAAGCAGCTCCCAATCCAAGGTTATAAATACAACACCACACCGCTGCGGCTGCTGCTGAGCCCACAGTGGCCACTGCTGAGACAGCATGCATCCGGGTGCTCAGCCAAACCTACCAAATGCTGAGCGCGCCAACCGCGATGCAGTTACCAATCTGAGACTATATAACAACACCACATCCCCCCAACTTGAGTTCTGTCCCCAGAGGTCTTCCAATTGCTTGCTCAAACCTTTCTACTCTCCCTTCCCACACCCACCACCTTTTTCCGCAAGCTCTCCTTTCCTACCACCACCCTTCCTCCTTCATTGCCATGATACCCTGCAAGTTCTGTGCTCCAAAATGGAACGTGTGCTCAATTTTCCCTGGTCGCCGCGCGTGCACCACCTGTTTCTTCAACCGCCTCTGCTGTTCCCTTAGCAAAGGGATGCTCCAGGCCCCTCCTCAATCTGGTTCTCGCCCCCAGCAGCGCAAGAGGGCTTTTCCGGATCCATTTGTGGCAACAATACAATTTTGGAGGATTTGTGGACTCCGCCCACCTTGCCTTGGTGCCCTGCTCCTCCAAGCAAGAACTGCAACTCCACATTGCAACTCCTCTGCGCAGGACTGCCCCAGAAGGAGGATTTCCCAATGTTTGTGGCATACTGGGCCGCTCTTCAATACTGGGTGGATTGTGTCTGGGTTACCCAAGGGGCAAGGGATCCGCGCATCAAGGAAATCCTTAGGCAATGCGCGGCCCCCCCTCTGGCTCCTCCTCTGGCCCCCACTCCAGCTGCCGCTACTCCTTCCCCCAAACCAGCTCCTACTCTGGCTCCTGAACCAGATTCCCAGGATTCATCAGACTCGGAAAAAAGGCCCACAACTCCATGTGTCACTCCTCCACTGCCACCATCCCCCATTGTAATTGTGTTGTTGCCTCCTCTTGGATTGAGCCCTCCAAGTGGTCTTTCCAAAGCGCCTTCCTTGCAACTGGCCTCCCCTCTGCCAAGCCCTCCCAAGATCCCGGAGATCCCCACCATGATGGCCCTCTTGGCGGCCAACTTTGACAGCTTTGCCAAGCAAAAAACTCAATGCTTCAAACTTTC
This sequence comes from Puccinia polysora, assembly GCA_025617555.3. Lineage (NCBI taxonomy): Eukaryota > Fungi > Basidiomycota > Pucciniomycetes > Pucciniales > Pucciniaceae > Puccinia > Puccinia polysora. The sequence continues at coordinate 6,841,203 of CM062639.1, forward strand.
CTTGTGGCTCCCAGCGCGCAATCCTTGGCTTCCCAACGCAAGCTCCTGGCAACATTCCGGGAATTACTGGCGTTTTCACGGTTGGAAATGGAGGAAATGATGAGAATGGATAGGCGCATTGCTCCCCTTTTTATCTTTCTCCATCACATGTATCCGCGCCTGCCTTAGTTCTAGCAAAACACACGCTTCCCGTGCGGTCCTCCCCTTCAAAGCTAGTGATCCTGTGAGAAAAAACCACACCCTGAGCCAGTGAGTGAGAGAAAGATCCATGTCTGCGCGCTGTGAATGAGATTGAGAAAAATCCGCATCCGCACCTCCTGAGTTGCTGATGTTTGCCAGAAGGTATCTGGACCGCTTCAGAAGAACTTCTTCCCAGTTCCCTGTACCCTTTCTGCAAAGGATAAACAAAAAAGCTACCAGCGTGCACAAAACCATCCAAGAAAGAGAGATAATAAGGACAAAAAACATTCTGGGGTGCCTAGTTATTCTGGCTGTGAGTGGGCTAGGACACCCCCTCACCAAGTCAAGCTTGTACCGCAGTACCCCAACCATACTTCCATCCCCTTACGCCCATACTCCCATCCACAGAAATAAAAGAAACAGAGAAACATACCCAGAGAACAAGAGGAAAAGTAAAAAAAGAAAGAAATGTTTTTTTTTTGCAGTGATCCTTGCCCTCTTTCCACCCCACCTTTTGTTTCCTCCTTGGGGCTTGTCCTTGCGTATACAGACCCAGAATTGCGCCGCGCCCACGTACCTGCAATTTACAACCCAAAGCCAGTACCAATCCGAGAAGCCAATCAAATCAAAGAAATGAGAGAACAAACATTCTGGGTTGTATAGTTAGTCTGGCTGTGAACCTGCTAGAGCATCCCCTGATAAAATCAGGCTTCCCCTTCTTCCCTAGCACACCCCCCAGCGGTTTGTAACCTTCTGCTCTGCCTGGAGAGAGAGAGATGCGCTGCCTCATCCAATCCCGCGCGGGTCATGTGCACTGGCTGTTTTCTCAACCTTCTGTCCAGGCGCACCTTCTGTTTCAAAAGCCCTTGCAACCCCAACTTCCCTCTCACCAGTTATTCCGCTGAAGCCCAGTCCCTTCCCATTCTGCACCTGAAGCCCCGCCGCACGTGTCTGTTGCACCAATGCCAAAATCCCTGCTAGCGGTGATGGCAACAGGCCTGCTGTTGGCCCACCCATTCCACATTCCCCGGGATTTATGTCCTTCCATTCCGCCACCTCTCCTATCCTCTCTGCAAGACCCGTCCGCCTCTAATTGCAATCCTTCAATGCCTGGCCTTGTCCTTTCCCCACCGCTCCTATCCTCTCTGCAAGACCCATCCCCCATTCCTTGGTTCCCAAGCCGCGCGCAATATTGGTTCCCATCCCCTTCTCCTCAAGACTTGCCTGCTGCCCATCAATTCCCAAGCCACGGGCAATATCCGCTTCCCATTCCCTTGTCCTTGCTTGCTTCATAGCAATGGGCTGATCCAACTCCCCCAAGACCCGCTTTCCCAACACGTATCCTGTCTCTGCTGGGGAAACCAATCCCGCATTTGAATCTATTGTCTGGTTCTCCCGCCCTGACTGCCAATAGTTGCTATTGTCACCACAAATGAACACCCGGGGGGTGGGCGTGCTAGGGAGCTGAAGGCCCTTCAAATACATTCTGAGATCCCTTGCCCACTCTGCAAGTTCACTAACCCAAGGGATGGTTTCCAGCGGCAGGGCCGGATTACGTGCTGCCTCATCATCCAATTCCACATAATCAAATCCCGCTTGCAACCGGACCCTGTTGTGCGGGCCTGCTTTGTAATTCAATCACACTTGCAACCAGACCCTGCCGTGGGCGCCTGCCTCCACCATGGATTGTTTAAGATTTCCTTCCCAATATCAAGAATTGTGCTTCCCCCATCTAGCCAAAATGTCCCCCTTCAATTTGGCCAATCTAGGTTCTGGTAGCCTTCCATATCTTCCATTTCCCAAAGCTCCTCCCCGTCCATGATGAACAGAACAACATGCAGCTCCTTGTTGGAATCCAATGCGCCTTTGGATTCAACAATCACTTCATATTGTGAGATGAATTGCTCCACATCTGCTGTGTTGAGTTCAATGTGAGGGTAATCCTCCAGGTCAATGAGGAGATTGCGGGAGGAGGAAGAAGAAGGAGATGGAACTTCTGGTAGCATCTTGAGTGCCCTCGAGAGACTTGAGACAAAAGAAATTTCCCGGCCAGACCCCCAGATGTGGAAATCCCCTAGTTATCCTTGAGTTCTGGTATCAATGGTCCTAGCGTCTGTAAGGATAAAGATGCTCCAGTAAATAGAGAGAGAAAGAGAGATAAAGAGATGAACTTCCTTTCCTTTTACCATATCCTTTCATCCATCCATCCCTCAATCCATCCTCTTTCCTCTTTTTCTTCCCCCTTCCCTTTCCTTTCCTTGTCCCAAGATCCAATCCAATCATAAGATAAGATCCTCCCAGAGCTGGGGTTGAGAGGGCCGAATTTATGCCCACCCTCTCAACCCTAACCTAAGTAAAAGCGCAATAACAGCCCGACAACAAATTTAAAAGAACCCCTAAGCCCAGAACCCTAACCTAACCTTAACCCATCCCCTTCCCGCTTACCGTTTCTTACATCCAGTTTGTCCTTCTCATGAAGCAGCCCTCCTCCAAGCCCTACTTGGAGCCCCCCGCTTGTCCATATCCGCTTCACGCGCCGCGCAATTTCCTGCCCCACGGGTCGGCCCGCACCCATAGCCCCAATTTCCCCACCCTACCTCCCCAAACTAGCTACCTGCAAACCAGGTTGGGCCAGCTTCATTCCTGGGTCTGTAATGTCCAAACGGGCTGTGGCCGGCCACATCTGATCAAGCCCAACCCATGCCCAGTATGCCAAGCCCCGTGATGCCTACTGCTGAGCCCGCTGCCGCTGCTTCTGAGCCCACAGCAGCCACTGCTGAGATTGCGCGCATCCAGGTGCTGAGACAAACCTACCAAATGCTGAGCGCGCCAACCACGGCGCGGTTCCCAATCTGAGACTATATAACAACACCACACTGCAAGGATTTAATTGAGTATATGGAAAAGAATATTTTCCCTGTCAAAGAGACCTTTGTCACAGCGTGTAATTTTTTCTACCCAGACTTTGGAAATAAAAAAACATCTTGGTTAGAAGGTGCCCATTCTACTTTCAAACAATTACTTGTGGGTTTTCTTGGGGAACATTTTGGATATGTGGAAAAACCTTGAAGGAACTATTGAAATTTAAATCCAATCAGTCCATGTAGAACTTGGAAAATCTTGAATAAAGTTGGGAATGGTTTTTCCAACAGAACTATTACCTTTGGGTTACAAATTGTCAATTTAGGCAATTAAACTCATTGCGGAACAATTGGAGAAGTTTAAGTGCAACAATGATGGCAAGGTGTGCTCCAAGTCAAATTCAAAAAGGATGGGCTTGCCCTGTTACCACATTTTAGGTAAAATACTAGCTTGAAGAGGCTTCTTTTTTGCCTGAGGATGTTCATCCCAAGTGGAAGTTAGGCTATGAATCTTTGAATGAAGTAAGTGGGTTTTTTGAAGGGTACCAATTATTGGATTGACATATTAATTATTGGATTGAAAGATGACTTATTGGATTGAAAAAATGATAAATCTTTTGGTTTTGAAAGTTTGAAGTAGATCCAGGGCTTGATGAATGATCTTAAATGTTAAAAATTGGAACTCAATGTTTAGGGAAAAACCTAAAGAATTTAGCTTGGAGATTCTAATTTCAAAGCTCAATAATACAGCCACTTTAAAAGTCTTTCATTTTGAGTGAGAAATTTTAATTTTTATGGTTTAATGAACTGATGGGAAAATGATTTCTGGCGTGCAAGGATGGCTCTTCATCTGAATCTCATATTTCAGAGGATGAGACTGAAGAAACGCATCAAAGAGGATCAGAAAGACCAAATATGGTAATTCTTTCATTTTGAGAAATGTTCATTTTTATGGTTTAAAGAAATAATGGGGTAATTATTTCTGTATTTCAAGGATGGCTCTTCAACTGAATTTCATAGTTCAGTGGAAGAGACTGAAAGTTCATTGGGTTTGGTGCCATTGGAATCAGATTCCTTTCTGAAGGATGAAGTAGACAGAATGCAGGAGTCAAACAGAAGCTCATCTTGGGTGAGTGGTGATTCCTTTCATGAGATTAGAATTGTGGCTAACTAAGTTTTGATTTTAGGAAGTGAATTACCTCAATCAAATACCTGAGAACTTACATAAGTCCTTGGGTGGGGTTTGGGATCCAGTCTGTGATGGAAATTGTGAATTTAGAGTCATTGCTGAATCAATTGGGCATGATGAGCTTGGATGGTTTCAAGTAAGAAAATAAATTCTTGAAACATTGAGGAAAAATAAGATGTGCTATAGGAAGATCCTTGGTGGCATCAAAGACGTTGAAAAGAAAGAAAAAAGACTTGATTTCAATAACATCAATGAAAAGATTTCCTCTTCAAAATGGCTTTCAAAGCTTGACATGGGTCAAGTAATAGCAGATACTTATGGCAGACCAATATTTTTCACTTCATTGGATTCATTTGGTACTTATACTCCTATTAAAATGGGTGTAAAATAACAATCAGATCCTATGTTCATTTGCTTTGTTAACAATAACCATTGGGTTCAGCTTGTACTTAAGGGAGATGTGATTCCAATCACGCCCATAGTTTACAAACCGTGTTACATGATATCTAAAGAAGCATTGCATTGGGTTGATCACCTCAAAGATCAAATTGACTTGTATTCTAACTCCTAGATTAATTTCATCATTTACGTTTGGTTTAACATGCTGATCTTGTAATTCCATTAATATAAAGGGTTATCAAATTTTTAAAATCATTATGTTGAGATGTTTGAGTTAACATCATTATGATGAGTTTTTTTAATGCAATATTATTGGTAAGTCAGTTGAACTTGTGTTGGCATGATCCTATCATAAGGTTTCTTTTTACTTCTTGTGATGAGATAATCTCAACACAAGTTGAACTTGTATTTTTTCTTTGGTGCTTTTACTTTAAGGCTTGTCAAGTTAATTGCCTTTTTTTTGGTTTTTTTACTTCAGGGATTTTCAATTTACTTGTCTTCTTTTTGGTTTTTTTACTTTAGGGCTTGCAAAGTTAATTGTCTTTTTTTTGGTGTTTTTACTTAAGGGCATGTCAAGTTCAACTTGTATTTTTTGGTGCTTTTACTTTAGGGCTCCTCAAAGGCTCTTTATTTTTATTTTTATTTATTTATTTATTTATTTTTATTTATCTATTTTTATTTATTTATTTTTATTTATTTATATTTATTTATATTTGTTTTTAAGTTATTTTTATTTATTTTTGGATTATTTTTATTCATATTTATTAATTTTTAATTTAGGCCTTATTTCTATTCATATTTGTTTATTTTTATTCCTTTATTCAATTTTTTTAAAAAATCTCTTTATATATATATATATATATATATATATATATATATATATATATATATATATATATATATATATATATATATATATATTCTTCTTATTTTTGCAAATGGGCTGTGAACTGCCCCTCACGACCCCACATGGGTTGCAAACCACTGCTCACAACTAAAAATTGGGTTGGGAGTGGCTACTTGGGACCAAGCCGGGTTGCAAGCAGCCATTCACAACTTCAACAGGTTGCAAGCAGCCGCTTCTAACCCTAACAGGGTTGCATTCTGCGCCATGAAACACTTTTTAGTTCTTGCCAGGGGGTTGCAAGGTTGTGAATTTAACATTTTCCTTCATATAGATAAAAACTTTCAATACAAAATTTATAATATTTCACTTTTTTTTTATATATATATCATGGCTGCATTAGCTTCAAGTGACCATAATTTCATGGGTTTTCAGGCCCTTGATTGATAGTAGGGACCAAAATTTTTGTTTTTTCAAAAAAAATAATAAGCCTTAAAAATTATCATTATTCTAATTTACAACAAATTAAATAAATGAAAAATAAAGCATAATAATTAGCTATCTCAATTCCCAATCAGTATCTGAAACATAATCTACTCAAAACTATTGGTGAAACACCTGCCAGCTGGTTTAGAAATTTCTTTCATTGCCAGTCCTGGTGCACCCTGTTACTTCAAAATAGAGTGGATATTCTTCAGGCTCTATTTCAGTGTCACAAATGCTCTAGTGTGCAAGAAGCAGGTTGGAACAAGAACTAATACTCATAGAACTCAAGGATGATTGATTTGGCTTGAAATTAAAAAAATGAGGGAAGGATTACAAAGGATGTGAAGTTGAAGGATGGGAAGTGCATTCCTGGAGGAGTTTGTTGAATCCTATAAGAGTTAAAACAGGAAGTTTCAAGGTGATATGAGTTTAGAAGGCTGGTTGAATTTTTTCTTGTCCAGATATTTCACCTTCTGGCTGAGTGACTAAACAGTAAGAAGTAGTATACAAATTCCTTGGGGGGATTAGTCCAGGAGGAAAAAAGAGGCTAGTATATGTGAGAACCAAGGAGGAGGCCTTGAGGGATGAGTGACTGGTTCTGAAGGTTGGAGTTCCCATGGTATTACATGTTGATTGATTGGGACAGAGGCTTTAGTTGACTGATTTGGCAATTGAACTTTCCAAGAAGGTCTGAAACACAATGATCTGGAGGTCCTGGTAGGATGGGCTAACTAGACAGTGGAGAGTATGTACTATGTATATACTAAGTATGTGATATGTAATAACCCATATACAAATTGGGTTGAGGAGAGATAGAGATTGCATGAATCCATAGAGAGAGAGAGATATATCCTGGAAAGTTTTACTGAATCACATGGCACAGTTGTAAGCTGCACATGGACATAGATATTATGCCATACAGAGAGAGGGTGAACCTGGTAGGAGAATGTGAAGACTGTAAGTTATGCAGGAGTACTACTCAGTGGTAGGTACAGGAGTAGGTGAAGTTGGTTTTGATATGAGAGGGAAGTTGATTAAAGCTTGTATTTTTTTAGTTGAAGGAGTTTCAAAACTTTTTTGTTAAATTCACCCACACACCAGACTCTAGATTACTTGAAAAAAAATTATACCTTTGGAATTTCTTATCAGTTAATTGATTTCATAAATGATTGATTTTTCTGTGCAGCAAGACTTGAATCAAGCTTCACCATGAAAAATTTGGTGTCACTTTCTATCAATTCCCATCAAGGAATATCTTGTTGAAGCCCCATCCAATCTGTATTTAAAGCTATGCTCATGCTCCAACCAAGTTTTTGAAGCACAGTCACTGTGCATTGGAGCTTGGATAAAGCTAGAACTGAGCTTATGTGAAGCTTGACCTGAGCTTGGTTGAATTTTTAGCCTGAGCTCCTTGATGGCACTTTCTAGCAAGTGAGATGAATTTTTTTTGGCTGCTTGTACCAGTTTTATCATCAAAAAATTTCATCAAATCTTTCACCTTACTTTGAAGAATCAGCTTTGAAATTTTAAAATAGACTTTAGATTTTGAGATTTATTCTTGATTTGGTATTCTCCCCTTTCACCATTTACAGCTGATTAGCTTGCAGCTCTGATTTATGTGGGGTGGGAATGTGACACCCACACCCTAAAAAACCTTTGGGGAAGCATCACCCATCCCTTTGTCCCCCCTTCCATCCAACTCTGAAATCATCAGGGATACCATCATATTGTCTGTACATAGACCACTAAATCTTCTTGAACTTGCTCCATAACTCTCAAAAATCATTCTCCAATCTTTTATTCAAAACTCCTATGTACCTTATCATTTCATCTCCTATACTATTTCTGTAAAGAAAAATTGCCACTCATAAAAATTAGTAAAGAAAATTGAGACCATAAAAAATCTCTAAGTTATTCAAAATTGGAAAGTTTTCTTTCTGAATCCAATTCTAAATTTGAATTTAAACTAAGTGTGACTGATAACATCATTATTTTAAACTGGATAAAAAATTCTGTTAAATAAATTACTTTATTTGGGACCAAACCCAAACTTTTTTTAAAAAACCATAATATTCTATGGTTGATGCTGATGTCCTGATTTCAAAGGATTTAAAAAAAAGAGAGAAATGAAGGCTCAATTTTTCAACAAAATAGATGAGAGATTGCTTCAGGAATTATTGGAAAAACTCCAAAGAGCCCCATTTCTTGTCCATCTTTGTTTATTTGGCAGAAAAAATGCCAAAACCTCCAATGGGATAAAATTGCTGATTTAGATATCAAAATTGCTCTGTAATTTTCAATACAAAATAAATAAAACATGTGATAAAAATCAAATAAAACCCCACTAGATAATACTTATTCCCACAGATCACAATTCTGAACCTCAGGAGATTTTTACCATTCATCAAGCTATCAATTCCAATAATGAAAACTAACCTGATCCCCATGAATTTCAAGAATTCAATTACTAGTTCCATAATCAAAAAATTTCATCCCAATTCAAATACACATCAGCATATTCAATTCTGTCAGAGGGTCCCTTGGATCCATAACTTTCCTCTGTGGGTAAATCAGTTGACAGATTTAATAAATTAAATAATTTATCTACTTTATTGAAGAATATTAAAATTCATCACCCCCTCTCCATTTAACCAAATTGGTTGATGATAAATTCACAACTCAAGTCGTGTGGGAGTCGTGTAGGGCCCCACACAACCTGTGGGAGTGGTGTAGGGCCCAACATGACATGTGTGAGTTTTTTAGGACCCCACACAACCTGTGGGAGTTTTGGAGGGCCACACACAACCTGTGGGAGTTTTGGAGGGCCCCACACAGCCTGTGGGTGTTTTTTAGGGCCCCTCAATACTTTGGGTCCCGTAAACTACTCCAAAGGGTTGTTCCAAACACGTGCAAACCCTGGGGGGGCATATACCCCCCACAATGGGCAGTTTTGATTTTTGTACCCCTGTACACAACCATTTAGACCTGTGTACAGGGGTATACAACCCCCCCAGGGTTGTGCAAGAATTTATTTATTTTTATTTCATTTTATATTTTATATTTTATATTTTATATTTTTGTTTTAAAATTTTCTAATTTCTTGTAAACATCTGCATCATTTTTCAAAATTCAGTAACTTACCAAAAAATCAACATTTTTTGATTTTTTGGTTGATTTCTGTTTTTTTTATTTAATTTATTTTAGTTTTTTATTAAGACTGCAATTGTTTTAGTTGTGTGGCATGGAACACAACTATATTTGAGTTATTTACAACCCTACACGACCCATTTGAGACGTGTAGCATGCCACACGGCCCCCTTGAGTTGTGTAAACAACTCAAAGAGTTGTGAATTTAACATTAACCAAACAAATTTTATTTAAAATCTACTTCCAATTGATTGATTAGTCAATTGCTTATCCATTCATTTATTGAGGAAAATTTTCTCATTTCTTGTAAACAGCTGCATCATTTTTCAAAATTCAGTAACTTAAGTAGATGAAGGCTCCTATCTCACCTACTGAAAATAGTTATTATGTTCAGAAATAATTTTCATCATTGAAAGAAAAGAAAAAGGCCTAAATTCACTGTAAAGTAAAGCCAAACTTTAATCAAAAGAGCAGAAACAAATCCATTTTGAGAGTCTTTGATAACCTTACGGAAAAAGAAGAATTATTCAAGATTATTGAATATGTCAAACAATTCTCAACATGCATTGATAATAATAAATGGATCTAGTTTCTAAGCCATTTAGATGTAAGATCCAAAGTGAGAAAACTTAGTTTTAAAGTTAAATGTGGGAGAATTAAAAATTGATAAAGGAATGAAAGTTCAATTCTGAGCTAGTTCAAGAAAATAGAAACTATAGAAGGTAGAGTTTTAAGAAAAATCACTTTGATTTCCAAAAAGAGAAGAAGGGGAAATGCTTCTCTTCATTAAAGAAAAAGGCAAAGCTTCCCACAGACATTGATTCTGTTAGTAGCAGTGAACTGGTTGAGTAAATTGGAAAACTTGCTCATATCATTTGATTTTAAATATTATAAATTTCTCTTTTTCATTAAATTATTGTTCAAAAACTTTCAGGGAGACTTCATAGTCTCTATTTTGAACCCTTTTTATTAACTGTTTGATATTTTAAATCTTTTCTAATTATTTTTGGTTCCATTACTATCAATCATGAATTTTCATATGAAAGTGGTTTTATTGGTTCCATTTCATGTTTTCAAGTAAAAAAATAAAATCATTATTTCAAAAACATGGGTTAGACCATTTTCACCAAAATATCAATCTCAAAAGAAAAGAAAAACAAATGAGAATTCAAGTAGAACTTTAGAAGGAGAACTTTTTCTAATTAAAAATAAATCTTTCCATATGTTTTTAAACCACAGAAGTATAAATGGGTGGTTTTAAGTTTGTGTTGTGTTAAAGATGATTTCAGAAAAAAAACATCAGATTTTCTGTTTATAGGTAAGAAGAACTATAAAAGAAAAAATTTCAGTTTCATGAACCCATAAATTTGAGGGGGGGGGAAAAACCACCAAAAAATAGCAAAATCATTTTGAATAAATCTTTAGAAAAAAGTGTGAATTTATTTTTTCAAGATTGATGTTGATACAATCAAATCAGGTTTTTCTTCATTTAGAGAAAAATGATGGCAGAGACCCATTGATTTTTAATCACACAACACAAACAAACCTGTGAGCTACACTCTTGATTTAAGTTATAATCATGGGAAGATTGGAGTTTTACATGAAGTTCTGAATCTTTTTCAATCCTGATGGCTTTCCTGACCGGATTCAAGTATATTTGATGGGCCTTGTTGATTTGAAACTTGATTCAAAAACATGCTGAAACAAGAATCAGACCAAATTGTTTATGAAATTAATAGTTTTGATTATAGAAATAGAATTATTTAAGTTCTAAATTGATTTATAGTATAAGGGTTGATGAAAACTTATTCCCTGTGACAGAAATAACAAAAAACATATTGATAAATAGCTCATTTTTGGATCCAAGGGGGTTAAAAATTCTGAATTATGATGAGGGTGAGTAAAAAAACCTGAAATATTGGCCAGATAGGCTAATTTTAACTTATAAAGCATGCAAATAATTGATTAGAGGGATAAAAATTAAGTACAGCCTAATTTTTTCATTTAAACCTTCCCCAGTTTTTTATTGGGATATTCAGTACTGTTGTGGTTGGGAGAGGGTTTTGGGGGAAATGAATGGTTCAGTAATGATGAGGTTTGGAGGTAATATTACTTAAATGATTGAAGAGGCATTAATTTGGATTGGATGAATCATTCTAAGATGAGTATCAATTGTATACTTGATGAATGCCTCACCATTATAGCCAATTTGAGGGGATTAAAATGAGTAAATTTCCAATGGACAAAATTTATCAATTGGTCAATAAAAGCTAGGCTGCATGATGCAAGTGATTTATGTGATGTGAGTTCATAGATCCTATAAAAAGTAAACCTTGGATTTTATTTCTCCTGCCATTATATTTGGCTATCATTGGCTGAGGGATTTTCATGGAATTTATCAGATTCTGATTGTTGGGTGATATAGGATGAGAATTCTGATGATCTTGAGGCTGGTTTGGATAATTATGAGGCCAAGATTATTAGAACAAAGAATTGGATTGGGAAAATTCAATGAGGGAAGAAAAGGGCATGATAAAAAACTAAAAATTTCCAAAATGTGAGACAAGATTGAATACTTTTTCAATGAATAATGAAAAGAATGGGACTAAAATCATCTCAAGTAACAATAAATGGGAGGATTTATGGGTTTTTAAAAGCTCTTGATGGTATCAAACAAAGAAATGGTTGTGATGAATTCTTTTTTTTTGAGCCAGCAGGAAAAGGATCAGAGAGGATCAATCTTTGGGAATAATATGATCAACCATGGATCAAATTGAATATTTGAGTTGATTGGAAAATTTCTGATGGGATTTTTTTTCTTAAAATGAATGTTTCAAATTTTAGAGATACTTGATTTGAGTTACTTTTGAAGCTTTCATGGGTTTGATGAGGATGTATGATGAGGAGGATGTGGAGTGGTTATGAATAGTGGGAATAATTTTTGGGATTAAAAATGTTAGATAGTTCATTACTTTATTTGAAAAAAATTGATCATGATTGCTCTCTCAATTAGATTTATTTGATATATTTTTAATTGTGAATCTAGTTTTTTTGATTTTAATGTGGCGTGCAGTTTTTTTGATAAGATTGAGATCTTTTACAGATTAGGGAAATGTGGGTGAATTTATTGATGAAATTTTAAAGAAGAGGATTGCATCTGATATTCTTGGATCAAAACCTTTTTAACATGATTTCCAATAAATTTTCATAAATTTTTTGCATACTGATTTGATAATTGGGAAGGTTAGATTAGTGTTTGGATTTTGATGGATTACAATGCATTCATTTCCTTAATTATTTTTTGAAAAAATTCCATTTCAATAAAACCCACCACTTTGAAATATAAAATGCGCCACCACAAAAAACAACTTATGGAAATTGCAAGCAAGTACCATAAAGGATCTTGGGCTCAATCTTTGACCAAGCTCAGGCCAATCTCCAACAAGGATAAGCTGAATATTTAACCAAGCTCCACTGCACATTTACTGTGCACCAATAACTTCTTTCAAGAGTGAAGGCAAAGATATCTATAGATTGGAGAGAAATTCAAAGAGAAATTCCATGATGGGATGTTTTAGCAACAAAAATTAATCCAAACAAGTCAAAGAATGTTTTTAAATTCACAATTTTCAGCCATTTATCAACAAGCCTTCCTGAGATTTTTTGAATAATCTGAATTTTAATCATTCTTATGAAAACATTAAAGAACCTTAAAAATATCTTGTGGGATTTTTGGTTTTATTTATTCCCCCTAATAATGAATCAAGAGTAAAAAAATAGCCAGTAATGAATACATTTTTGTTGATTCTTTTGTAAAATTTTCCTTAAATTTTTTGAAATTTCCAACCCTTGAGAAAAATAACCTAACTTTAAAACCACCCCAATTTTTCTTTTTGAAAATTTTTGCATGGAATTTTTATACTTCAAAAAATTTCCAAATAAAAAAAAAATGAGATTATTGAAATGGTTTTGAGGTCAAAATCGGAAATTATTTGGAAAAGAGTGATGCTAAATTCACAAATCCAGTTGTGTGCGAGTTGTGTAGGGCTCTAAACGGCTTAAATGAGCCGTGGGGTTCCATAGACAACTAAAAAGGGCCGTTCCAAACACGCACAACCTCTGGGGGGTCATAAAGGAGCCGTTTACCCCCTGAACATGGCAATTTCAAGCCATGTACCCCCTTACAAGGCTCAAAACCACCTTTTTTGGGGGTGCCCAAACCCCTGGAAGTTGTGCCAGACTTTAGGGCTTGTCAAGTTACTGGTTTTTTTGGTGTTTTTACTTTGGGCTTGTCAAGTTACTTTTATTTTTTTTTGGTGTTTTTACTTTAGGGCTTGTCAAGTTACTAGTCTTTTTTTTGGTGTTTTTACTTTGGGGCTTATCATGTTACTTGTGTTTTTTTGGGGTTAGTTTACTTTAGGGCTAGTCCATTCGATAGTCCCATTTTTTTTGTTTTTTATTTATTTTTTTATTTTTATTTTTTTTAAGCAAAAAATCAACATTTTTTTATTTCTTTTATTTTTTGGTTGATTCCTGTTTTTTGGTTGATTCATCCATTATCTTAGTGCCCATTCATTCCATTTTTTTTTGTTTTGGCTCACTGCGGTCCAGTGGCGTGTTAGATGCCACACCACTATGTTTGAGCTGTGTACAACTCCACACGGCTCAAATGTAGTTGTGTGGAATCTGACATGCCTTTGTAACAGGCTGGGTTGGCAGCGCAAAACTTTGAGCCATGGGGGGTTGTACGAGCCATGGGGGGTTGTACGAGCCATGGGGGGTTGTACACAGCTTGAATTGGACCGCGTGGCGTGCCACACGGCCCACTTTGAGCCTGTCCATGGCTCAATGAGCAGTAAATTTAACATTACCCTTTGGAAAATTATTCAAAGAATATATTGGAAGATTTAAAATGAATATTTTGAATAAATAATATTGAAATTAAGTGATAATTTTTTTTCCAAGTCTAGAACTGATGCTTGGAAAGCCTTGAAATTGGATACAATCTGGGACAGATTAAGAAACAAGTAATCAAAAACTTAAAAGGAAATGATTCCAAAACATTTGATTTTGGGGTGAAATCTTTTTTCCTCAAAAAGAAGCCTGGAAGGGAAAAAAAAAGCAGAACTAGATCAATTCAGGAAGAGCTTTTATGGAGCCACTAAATGAGTTAGTGCCACCCCAATTTCTTGGTGTGTGAACCCCACATGCCACCTTTTTTTTTCTTTAGTGGTGTGAAATGGCCCATATTCCACTGTTTTTGGTGTGAAAAGTCCCACACATGAACATATGGTGCATGAGTTGGCATGTGGAACTGTGAATTTCAAGTTTGTTGATGTGTGGAACTGTGAACACCAAGCATGTTGGTGTGTAAATTGAAAAAAATATGTGGAAGAGTTGAAAAATAATCCCAATATAAATGAAAAAATATGATGATATATTGTCCTTAAAAGTTTTCATTTCATTTATTTTTAGTTAAAAATTTTGGAAGGTTAGATGAGTTCATTAAGAAAAGGAGAAAAATAAAATACCTTAATATGGAATGATCCATTGGTTTCCTTTCTATATAATCAAAGTTTTTGCCAAAAACAATTTCATTCTGGGGGCTTGATTCATGAGGAATATTTTATTTTTGGTTAATTTTTTGATATTTTTTGTGTATTCTTATATATATATATCTTTTTGATTTCATGGAGGAAAAAAAGGAATTTTCAAAATTATTAATAAAAAAAATCACAAAAATTATCCATTCATTTTATTATATTTATGCTATTGCATCATTGTAGATCTCCTTGATAGGTTCTTTTTTTATTTTCATCTTCAATTTTTACATGATTTTAAGTATTTTCAACAACTTTTTGAAATTTTCATTTATTGATTTTTTTGGTTAAAATTCCATTTTATGGCATGTGCACCCCACATGCCAATAATTGTGGTGTTGAAAGCTCCACCTGCCCCAATTTTTGGAATGGATGGTTCCACAAGTCAAATCATACAAAATATGGCATGTGGAACTTTGGATGCCAAAAATCATTGTGTGTGGACCTGAGAATGCCACCATTATTGGTGTGTGGGGTGCAAACAGCAAAAATAGTGGCATTAGGGTTTCAAAACCAAAAAAGGGGAATGCCACGAGTGATATAGTGGGATAATGATAGAATTGACAAATATGTATTTCAGGACTAATACAATAGAAACCAGATTATCTAAAGAAGAATTCTCAGAATCTTTGCTGAGAAGATTACTTGAGAAACAAATAATTCATACCCAGTCTCTACAAAGAAATGAAGATGACAGTGGCACAATTAATGATAGAGTAAAGTAGAATCCTTTCCCCTTTGGACTTGAAAGACAAGACACTAGATGGAAAAAATGAAATAGACAAAGATCTTTGAATCAAGAAGGAGAATGTTACAGAGATCTTAGCTCATTAGCAGGATATCTTGATTGTGTTTCACTAGATTATCCTTTGTCCAGAGACCAATTTTTCCTTGGAGGTTTCTCTAGAATCTTCAAGATTGTCCAAGATGGAGCAAAAAAATAATCTTCATGAATATCCAAGATAGAGCAACCTGTCTGACAAGAGATGTCCACCATGAGATCCCGAGAGGGGTTGAAAGAGATTTTGGGTGTGCATAGAAGTTTGAGTTGACCGTGGGTGAGCCCAGTTCCATGTTTGAGTTCAGGTAGAGTTTTGATTTGTGTGTGCCCAGTTCCAGATGAGAAGCCAGCGTGCATTCCAAGAGAAGCCCGCACTCAATTGGGTCACAAGACCCTCAAACAGTAATTACATTGAAAAAGGAGAGCAAGAATAAGGAAACAAGAAATAGAGATAATGGAAGAATGAAGATAGGAGAAAATGAATGAGAAAAAAAGATAAAATAGCACAGTATAGAAGTAATTTAGTCAAGGAACCATGGAAATGAAGAAGGCATGAAAAGAAAATCTTCAAATCTCAACATCTCAACAGACAAGAATAGCCATGCCCTGAATTTTTCCTTTTTTACTCATTTTATTTTTTGATTATTATTTTTATTATTTAAAAACAAAAATGATTTAATACTCAGCTGCTTCAACAAATGTAACTTTCTGGAATTCATCAAGTCTCAACAAAATTTTGATTTTTTTTCTCATTCTTTTTTTTAAATAGGAAAAATTGCTGGTTCTTCACATTTAATTGAGGGAAAATTAAGGAAAAGTGCATGAATATGAGTTCAGAGTGGGAAAACTGAATTATATGAATTCCAAATATTCTTTTTTGGTGTGGCCTGAAAGGCTTTAGAAATTCCAAAAAATCATAGGATAATTTCAGAAAAAAAAACCTAGAAACATGTTTGTTTTTGGTGATTTCTATGACTTTGCATGAATTTTTGGGGGGAATAATTTCAGCCTCCTGGATGCCAAGATCCTTGCTATCCTTTAGCTTCCAGAGGTGATAGAATAAATAATAAATATATTATTCAATAAATGCAGCAAAAATTCATAAAATATTGGGATAAAGCTTATTGCAAGGTTAATTGGTTTGAATACAATTTATTGTTATAAATCAATATAGATAAATTGATTATTAAATATTTTTATAGAGGGGCCACAATTATATTGGGAATATTTAACACCTCCCTTCAGGGAATTAAGTATGAAAAAATGTAGGCCTGTTTACTTTGGAAGCTTTAGTTTAAAGGATATTTTGCCCAAAGATAATATGTATATAAAATACATGGTGGAGTGGCAGGGCTTTGTAACCAAGCTTCCACGAAAGAGAAAGGGTAATAAGACTCACTGGTATATGATTAAATCCTTTGGTTACCTGTTTGGGACGTGCACCAATGGGTTAAACCTGTATACTGGGGTTATAAGGTTGTTCAGCAGTTTGAATTGATAAAAAAGGGTTGGGGACAGATATTATTAATCAGACTAAAGCCATAAATCACATACTTATCTCTTATAAGCATTTTATCACCTTGACAAGGTGTCTGGATGTAGATATAACTGGGTCTCTGGGTATCAATATCCTCAAAAGATCTCTTTATTTATAGCTTTCTGGGTCCTAATATTGTCCTTCTGAGGGGTACAGGGGCTCAAAGGGACGGACACTGAGCCTAGCAGAGTAACCAGTGGCAGCCTGTCACGTGTTGTTGGTGCTGTGGCACGGGTAGCACCTAATTCCACAGGGTATGGGAATTATTCTACTTTAAAATTGATCTTTGGACGTGTGAATAACACTAATATGTCCTTTTTATTTATTATTTAATTAATTATCCTTAGTAAATGTTCCCAGTAAGTTAATAGTTATTTTAATAGACATTAATATGGATATTCTGATTTCAGGTGAGTTCTCATTATGTATTAAATAATTGGAGTAAAAGTCTGATATTTATTTTACTCCTTATTTTTGAATTTCAGTTGATTTACTAAAATAATTACTTAAAAATATAAGTCTTCGGTATTCATGTAATATTTTTACATTATTAGTTTTCTTAGTATGACGCGAGAATATTGATGTCTAGAAACTCTCATAATAGTATATTAAAGAATTTTAATATATTTTTAGAAGTAGTCATTATCTTATTTTAGACATTTTTGGTACTTTGAATTATATTTAATAAAAAATATGTATAAAGGTTATTTAGGTATTTTTATATAAGTTTATGTATTTTTAGACTATATACTATCCACAGGAACATTTATGACATATGTAGAATGTTCCTGTGTAGGTTGTAGCATGTTTATGTGGTACCTAGGTTTCTCAGGCCGCCTGTCACTTTGTCAAGCCATAGTCCTGTGGCTGCGTACTTTTCAGAGGCCCGGGGCTGCGTACAAAGCTTTGACAAGGTGACAGTGCTGCAGCTCAGCCGCGCGCGGGTGTATTGGCTGCCGCGGCTGCATGCGGGAATTATGACAGAGCACATTTCCGTCTGTAACTCCTAAAATATACACAACACCTCAATTCTGACTGAATTTTAGGTGTGAAACCTATACGTGACAATACATGTGAAATAGTTAATTGGCAAAAAAAGTTCAATTGTGGTGCCGTGGTATTTTTGGTCTTTCTTTCCTGAATTATTTAAAAATATAAGGAGTTGGATTTCAAGGGTGGGTTCAGTGAGTGACCCTACCTAATCTTGGGTGAAGAATCCATTTTTGCAAAAATATTCATGGTTTTCCTACTACTTCTTACGTTAATTTTATTACTATCATTTTTATATTATTTCTGTTACTTTTGCAGCTTGCTCTGCAATAGTAGAAAGGTGAAAAATAACACCACAAAAAGCTTCATGTCAATTTCTAGCAAGTAAAATCAAAGAGCTCTGGCCCAATCTACAACTAACCTCAGGTCAAGCTCTTTTCAAGCTCAGTTGCAGCTGTATCCAAGCTACAATGCACATTCACTGTGCATTATGTGCAATCAATATGCACCAAAAACTTGGTTGGGGAATGAGAATAGCTTTGACAAGTGATTTTACACAGCTGGTTCCCTGATGGAACTTTCTAGAAAGTGAAATCAAATTTTTCATGGGGAAAATAGCACAAGAAAGTGCTCAAAACTATATTCAATTTAATATAATTTATATTTAAAAAAAAAAATTCTAATTGAAGTTCTACAAAAAATATGTTTGAATTTGGTTGAGGAATGGCTGAAAACAGTCAACATGGAGAAGTTTTTTGACCCTTTTTTCAGATTTTCAGATTAAATTTTGAAGGCCTGAAACACCCCTCCAAAAAATATGAGAAATCCTTTTTGGGGACTCCATAAACTCCTCTACAAAAATGTGCAATATTGAAAATCAATTTTCAAAAAGTCTGACAAGTGTATGAATTTTGAAATTTGAGGGGGAAGGGCATGTGTAGCAATCTAGAGGAAATGAGAATGTGTAGTTTTCCCAAGTGAGGTGAATTAAAAATATAACACCCTCAAATCAAAACTTTCTCACAGAATTTAACTAAATTTTTCTCAAAAATAAAATATTCATAACAATAGATTTTTTCTTAGAGGAATCAAAATAAGGTCCAATATTCAAAAAAACAAAAATCGTAAAGTATAGGTGTGGAAATAAAAAAAATTATAAAGTGAATTCCTTTGAAGAACATTTTTTATTTCTGATAGAATTTAAATATCTTTCTACCAAAAATGAAAAATGAAAAATGCTAACCATACCTAATTTATGAGAGAAATTAAACTGTTGAGGTGTGTCAATCTTCCATTTGTTTTGATTTTTGGAAGTAATTTATTTAAATTCCACCAGAAATATGGACTTTTATTCAAGATGATCAAATTTGGATATTATTCAGTATTACATCTTTGTTTCATGAATTTTTTGTTGAAATCAGCCGTGATAATCACATTCCTTTCCTAAACTAATTATGTGGATCTATTTTTTTTATTTTTTTTATTTTTTTTATTTTTTTACAAATTTATTTAAATTCCACCAGAAATATCAAATTATATTCAATGAAGTTAATTCTAGAATTCTATATTTTAAATTTATAACTTTGCAAATTGTGTGTTCATTTAGGCAAATGTTAAATCCGCAACCCTGTGGTTGCAAATCGGCCCCAAAAGCAATTTGCGACCCATCTGAGTCGCAAATAGCCGTCCACAACCCATCTGAGTTGTGTTGTTATAATATATATGTATATTTTATTTTTCAACATTTTTTTTAATTCTTTGATCTATTATTTCTTTTTTTTATTTAAATAAAAAAATAAAAATAAATAAATAAAAATAAATAAATAAAAATGAATAAATAAAAATGAATAAATAAAAATAAATAAATAAATAAAAATAAATAAATAAAAATAAATAAATAAAATTGATCAATTAAATTAAAATATATAAATATAAATGAATAATATTATGTAAATGAAAAAATAAATTAATTGATTAAATTAAAAATATAAATACAAATATAAATTTAAATTTAAATATACTACAAATATAAACATACTATAAATATAAATATACTATAAATACAAATATACTATAAACATAAATAAACAAAATGAAACAAAATAAATAAAAAAATGAATGAATATATAAAAGAAAATTAATCAATTAAATTAAAATACATATATAGGGCATTATTTTCCTCACGCATCCAATGCTTTATTTCACAAATTTTGATGTTTTCATGTGGTCGCACCCCTCTGGTATTTTGCGCAAAAGAACTTTATTTCAAAGATGTTTCAAGAATTAATTTTTTTCCATTCTGGCTGTGCAGACCCATAGCAGGGGTTCTTAAAGCCATAAGTAAAATCCTAGGTAATTTTGGAAGAATTGGAACCCCTTCAAAAATGCAATTAAAAAATGAAAGAATTCCATAAAAAGAAATTTTTGCATGATTTTGGATCCTTATTTTGGCTATTTTTTTTTGATTATTTCAGCTTCCAGAATTTTTTACAGAAATTTAAATAGCTTTAAAATAATTTTTTCATATTTTTGGATGTATCCTTTCACCTTAAAAAATTACTTCAACAAACACAGAAAATCAAAAAAATCAAATTTCTCTTTGGACATTTAAATCCTTTTATATTCCTTTTTATTTTATTTTTTTTGGTTTATTGAATTCATAAAGAAGTTGAAAAACTGTTAAAGATAATTCAAAAATTTTATTCATATTTTTTGGATGTACTATTTTACCCTAAAAAATTCCTTTCAAAAATCAAAGAATTGGAAAAATACAATTTTCTCATTGGACTTTTGGATCCTTATTTTTTCCATTTTGAATATTTTTTTTGGGTATTTCAAGCTGTTAAAAATTTGAAGAAACTGTTAAAGATTTTCTTAAAAATTTTTTAGAATTTTTGGATTTCATTTTTGACCCTTAAAAATTTCATCAAAAAACAAAAATATTTGAAAAAATCACTTTTCTCACTGGATTTTTGAATCCTTTATATGGACTTTATAATTGATTTTTTTGGGTGATTCAAGGTTTCAGAATCTTGAAAAAACAAAAAAAATTCATTAATACTTTTTAAAGATAATCTGCATCCTAGCATACACCTAACAAACTTCATTTAAAAAATTTATAATCAAGAACAAATATGGATAAAATCATTAAAATTTATCCAACTATGATTGTTTTTATTTTTCTACTTGATTTTTTTGGAGGAAAAAAAAAAACTAATGACCAAAATCCAAATTTCTCTGAACAATGGTTTTCTAAGATTTGGAATTCTTTGTCACAAATCTTTTCCAAATTGGATCTAACCTGGGAGCTGGCCAATGATCAGACTTGCACTTGAATGAGACTATATGTTTGGATTCTTCTAAAAGAATTAAGCAAATAGGAGAATTTTTGGAATTTGAAGTGGGAGAGGAATTCAGAGGAAGATAATTGAAAGGAATTAAAGAAGAAAACAGAACCACTGGAAACTTATATGTTTCAGCCAGAAGGAAACCATGGCATGGGAATTTCATAAACATATCTATGGGAGCTGGGTCATAAAAGTGGTTCAGTTGCCTTTATGCTTATTGGAAGGTTTCATCCCAGATATCACACAGTAATGCTGTGTCCTTGAAGATTAGGTTTGAATCAGGCTCTTTCACTATTTCTTTCTTGACTACAATCCAGTCTTCTGACTTCCTCCCCAAACAAAGGGCTGCTGCTCTAAAGCCACAGTTCTCATCCCATATGTAATCTTGAAGATGTGAGAAATGTGGAATGGCTGTTTTTGGGGAAATGAAATCTTTCTATTGGAACTAAAACCAAAAATCAGAATTTTTCATAACAGAAAATATGTACTAAAGATAAAAGTCACTTCTTCAATTGATACTTGGTCAAATATTCCAGAAGAAGAATAATATAATGGGCAAATGTTAAATTACCAACCTTGCAACCCCCCTTCACAACCTGAAAAGGGTTGCATTGTGCAACTTGCAACCCACTTTGGGTTGAAAACAACCTCTCATGACCTGTTGCAGTCGTGAAAATACGCTTGCAACCAAGCTAAGTGACAAAAGGCCGCTCACAACACAATTTGGAGTTGTGAGCGGCCGTCCACAACCGATTTCAGGTTGTGAGAGGCTGTTCACAACCCATTTGTGGAAAAATAAAATTAAAAAAAAAGAAGAGACATTGAAAAAATAAATAAAAATAAAAATTAACAAATATGAGTAACAATAAGGCCTATATAAAAATTAATAAATATGAATAAAGTTAAGGCCAAAAATAAATAACAATAAATAAAAAATGGTTAATTTGAATTCATGGCTCCAGTCGTGTGGGAGCCGTGTAGGGCCACACACAGCCTGTGGGAGTCTTTTAGGTCCCCAAACAACCTGTGGGAGTTGTTTAGGGCCCCTCAATGCATGAGGCCCCATACACTACTCCATATAATTTGTAATTTATTATTATTTATTATTTATTATTTATTATTTTTTATTTATTGTTTATTAGGGTGTATCAAAGTTAGCAAACCCACCATTAGAAACCCACCATTTTTTGTGACCAAACCCGCCATTTTTAATGGCGGGTTTCCAACATACACATACCCCCTAACTGGTGTATTTCAAAAAGGGGGTTTCGTGAAAATGGTGTATTTCAAACATCAAACCCGCCATTAAGCCCTCCATTTATGCATCATCATCCATCCACCATCCATCACATCTAAAACACCCATCCATATCAGCAAATCCATACCGGTTGCATCTCCATTGCATCACACACATCTCATCTCCATTGCTTCACATCTCTATTGATTTTCACATCTCCATCTTCACACAAATACCATCATAATCTCATCACCCCACATCACATCACCATTTTTCTCAACATTTCCAATAAAAATTCCCGCCAGAAAGTTGAAAACACAAAAAATATGACTGAACTTTTGCTACTGTTTGACTCCCACTCAGACTCTGATTCAGAATCCAATTTGGAATCAACTTGGTTAGCTTTGAATTCTCTGTTGCAAAAGCAATAGATGGTTCCACCAATACACACCCTCCACAACCCTATGTATGAAAGGCAAAATCTTCATCTCATCCCTGACTTAAGCTTCCAGCAACTATTCCAAACTTTGTTGCCTTCATTCATGAAACTTTTGGAGATGATTGAAGACCACCACATCTTCCATAAAAATTCTTGGAATCCTCAACGTGATCCAGCCATCCAACTTTCTGTTGTTTTTTGTAGATTAGGATCAAATGGAAATGGAGAAGCAATCCATCAATTGGAACATCTATTCTCAGTCAGTTATGGAAGCATTGACTTGTACACCAAAAGATTCATGATTGCTATCCTATCTTTCTGTTGCTCAGTCCTTTCTTGGCCAAACAAAGAATAACGCAAGGATATATCTCAAGTAATGGAGACAGAAGGCTTTTCCGGTTGCATTGGGTTTGTTGATGGAACCACCATCCACTTGAGTCAAAAAGCCAAGCTAGATGGCAACCACTATTTTGATTGCAAAAAAAGGCAACTGATTCATTTCTTTTCCAATCACTTTGATAACACCTTTGATCACACCACTGACCATTATGTTTTGTCTTTTTTTATTAAGGTACTCCGTTGCCCTACAAATTGTTTGTGATAACAAAAAGAAGTTCATATCCCTCCACGCTGGCATTCCAGGTTCTTGTCATGATTCATACGTGTTCAATTGGATGCAGATTGCCCAAAAACCAGATAACTACTTTGACCACAATCAATACCTTCTGTTCAATTCAGCTTATGCTAGTGGGAAATATGTGGTTCCAGCATACCCAAATCTTTTGCCCAACAATCAAAGAAAAACTGATTTCAAATATCATCTTTCCCAATTACAAGTTTGGATTTAGTATACCATAGGAGTCCTGAAAGTAAGATGGGCCAGCTTAAGTGAAATGCAAAACCAGCTTCAAAACCCCAAAGACATTAAGTTCCTCATCAACTGGATTATCACTTGTGTAATCCTTCACAATCTTTTGGCCAACATCAAAGATGAATGGGACCAAATATTTGAGGATGATATTCCTGATCTGCCTCAAGTCATTTCTGTATCATCTTGTCCCTCATCTTCTTCTATGAGAGAGCAGATTTTACCCTTCACCCTTTCCCACTTTGATGAGTAAGATTTTTTTTTTGAAATAGGTAAAAAATGTTTTTTTTTGTTTTGGTTGTTCAACCAAGAATCCTAGGCTGACTCACTCCACTTTTTGCTTCTTTTTCTTTTTTTTCTTTTTTTCTTTTTTTCTTTTTTTCTTTTTTTCTTTTTTTCTTTTTTTCTTTTTTTCTTTTTTTCTTTTTTTCTTTTTTTCTTTTTTTCTTTTTTTCTTTTTTTCTTTTTTTCTTTTTTTCTTTTTTTCTTTTTTTCTTTTTTTCTTTTTTTCTTTTTTTCTTTTTTTCTTTTTTTCTTTTTTTCTTTTTTTCTTTTTTTCTTTTTTTCTTTTTTTCTTTTTTTATTTTTTTCTTTTTTTCTTTTTTTCTTTTTTTCTTTTTTTATTTTTTTTCTTTTTTTATTTTTTTATTTTTTATTTTTTTTTTTTCTTAGAAAAAACTGACCCAACATCTTACCCCACCACACCACCCACCTCACACCACCCACCCACAGGTCCACTCTCCTCCTCAACCACCAGCTCCTCCTCACCCACCACCTCACCTCCTTCTCACCCACCACCTCCTCCTCACCCACCACTTCCACCTCACCCACCACCTTTGGCACTGGTAAGCTCTCTCTCCTCATCCTCCTCCTCATCTTCCCCATCATCAGAAGCTAGCCCGCTCCTTCCCCACTCCTTCCCCCTCCTCGCTTGCCCGCCCGCCCCACCTTGCCCCCCCTTGCCCCCTCCTTGACCGCCGGTGGCACCTCGGTCCCCCTCCCTCCTTGCTTGGCTTCCAATGCCACCTTGCTCCCCCCCCTCTCAATCCGCGGGCCCCCACTCATTGCTTGCGCCCTCCTTGCCTGCCAGCGGCACCTTGGCCACCAGTGCCACCTTGCCCCCCCGCTTTTTTCTTGCCCCCTCCTTGCCCGCCGGCGGCACCTTGGCCCCCCTCCCTCCTTGCTTGGCTGCCAGTGCCACCTCACCCCCCCTCTTGATCTTCGGGCCCTGCTTTTTGCTTGCCCCCTCCTTGCCTGCCGGCGGCACCTTGGCCCCCCTCCCTCCTTGCTTGGCCACCAGTGCCACTCCGCCGGCCCCTGCTCCTTGCTTGCCCCCACCTTGGCCCCCCCCTCCTGGCTTGCCTGCTGGCGCCATGGTCGTGGCCTGCCCCCCTCCCCCTTGCTTTGGCCCCACCCCCCCCACTCAGACGCCCCCCCCCCATTGATGCCTGCCCCCTGACCCCTGCCTGCCCGGCTGACCAACCTCCCCCCCCTCCCTGGTTCCCAGGCCCTGCCTAACTGGCCAAAGGCCCAACCCAAAGGCTGGGCCCAATTCCCTCACACCCTGGTAAGTTTTTTTGTTTTTTTTTGTTTTTGGGTGCTGATGTGATGCTTTTTTATTTGAGTGCAGTTTTTTTTTTTTTTTTTTGGTGATCACGTTCCTGGTGAACTTGGGATCAAGTCCAGGTTTGGTTTCATTTTTTTTGATCCAATCTTGTTTCATTGATGATTTCCATTTGACTGACTGTTTTTTTTTTGGTTTTTTTTTTCAATCCCTCAACCCCTATTTGTGAATGTCCAATTCTTCTCCCACCCGCCTCAAAATGTTACACAAACAATTGAATCCCACCTTTTTCCTTACCCCAATCTAAGTATAGGATTGGAAGGGAAAAAGATGGAAGGAGATGGCTTGAAAAACATAAAGAGAGGTGGGAAGAGTAGGGCTGCTCACCAAAAGAGGCTTTGATATTGGGATTGAGAAATTTTGTTTGGAAGTTACTGAGGAAGGTATTAATGAAAAGGTGGTCTGTTCTGGTTTGAACAAATGTCATTTGGATCTGTAACCTTCAATTGTTTCCAAAAAGGAAAAGAATAGTCAAGAAGCCACCCAGGAAGAGTTTGAGCAAGCAAAACAAACAATCAAACAGTTCCATTTCTTCCACCGTGGAAAAGTAATTGTCCTCAATCAATCTGATCACCAAGCCCTGGTTGCAATAATTGAATTTGTGACCTTGGATAAACTCTCAGAACAAGATAAGAAGGAAATCAACTTTGTCACCACTTTTCTTCATGGTTCAAAAAAATGTGTCAACCCAGTTGGTCCTTCAAGATCTTGGGGTGGAAAAATGTGGGCAGTTGGATGGCAAAAATTGATGCACCCTTTGGAGTCATTTGGATTTTATGTGAAGAAATCATCTATTAGATCTTCTCCTCAAGAGTATTCTTTCCTCAACCTTAAGGCTGACAAAGTATTTCAAATTCTAGGACAAACATTTTGCAATTTGGCCAAACTTTCCTTTGAATCAAACCATGATAGCATGAAGGAAAACAACATCCCCTCTTAATGTTTGTTTGAATTTGGTTACAAGCCTACACCTTTTGATTTTTCACCACACATCACTTTCACCTTGGATTCTTTTTACAAATCTCCTCATATCAACAAAGGCAACATCTCTGGCTACTTCTTTTTACTTGCGATTCCAACTCAGAAATCAAATGGTTGACTTATTTAAAATATTTATGAATATCAAGTATTGGATGGTCAATTTGTTTTTCTTGACCTTGGCTTTGGAATTGAGTTCAAGCAAAAAGGTATAGTAAGAATGGTTTGGGAAGCTGATAAGTACAAGCACTGTATCTTTCCTGCTGTGGAAACAGAAAACCATACCAGAATGGCCATGTCACTTCAAATTAATAAAAAAACTAGAAACACTTTTAGGGAATTGAATAATTTCCAAATTTACTCTAGAAAAAGAAATATAAATAAAAACAAAATCTGCATGCTGGTGGGGTTAAGAACACTCTCAAATGTTGAAATCAAAAATATTTTTTTTGTTTTTCTTTCACCCATGCAAATATATTTACAAGCCCAGGATTTTATTTATCTGCTTTATTTCATCTACTTTTCTACTGCTACCAATGCAAGCCAAGGCTACTGATACCTTATCCTTTTTTTTGGTTGCAAGTTGTTCCCTCTCCTTTTTGAGTTGTGCTTGCTGTCAATCCTTCTCCTTTTCCTCTTTTTGAAACTCTAGCTCAGCCTTTTTCAACTTCCAATCAGCATCCCATTTTTTTTGATGAGCCAAAATCTGGGCTTTCTGCTTTTGAAAATCCATGGCTAGTTGACAATCCCACTTTTCTTTTTCAAACTCAAGTTTTTTGGATTCAATTTGTGATTTGACTGTTTTTTTCAGGAGAAAAGCAATGAGCATGATTTTGAAAGCAAGGATATTCAACCAATGGACTTACATGAATCTTGCTTCTCCATAATTTCTTCAAAACCTGAAAAACCAGAAGTGTTTCCCCTCTTTTGATGAATTTTGGGGTTGATATTGATGGAATTGGAGGCCTTTTTTTACCCTTGGCAGAGGAGGTTTGAGTCTGAAAGTTTTCACTAGTGTTCAAAGGCCATGTGGGAGACCCCATTGGCTTGATTTATTGGCCATTATGGAATGGATGAGCCTGTTTTTTTAAAATCTAAATGAGTCAGGATTAACCAGACATAAGATAAAAGAGCTTGGTTCCTTACTTGAACCAATGTTGAGGGTAATGGAGACTGAGGAGTATCTTGTTCAGAATCAGCAAGGTTGATGAGATCTGCTAACCCAGGAAGAGAGCAATCCAAAGAAGGAGGGGAGGGGTCCAAGGTATGGTTTGACACATCAATCAACACGGAAGTAGATGTGATTGCAGCTGATTGCGTTTGAATATCCTCCTTAGCATTGGATGGGGGCCACTCCAAGGAAAAGTTTTCTTCAGGATCATCATTGCTAGGCTGAGCATATCCAGCCAATTCCTCAGCGTGGACTGAATTGGATTGTTGGGCATCATAAGCGGCTAAAGGGGTGATGTTGGCCTTCTTTCCAAATATTTCATCCATTTGAATATAAAAAGGAAAAATTGAGTCCAACTTATCAACCACAGAGTTTATTCCCTTGGCTTTGTCAGAGTTGGTGATACCAAAGCCGGTGGAGATTGACATGGAGTGGGCCTTTTTGTACTTGGCTTGATAATTCTTGAATTGCTCCCTCATCTGTTTGGATGACAGATCCAGCCTACATTTTGTTTTTTTCTTGAGTTCATTGGCCATCAGGAGATAACCATTGACCTTAGAGGATGGAGGTTGGCCAACAACTGTTTCATTGTCCAATCCAAAGCAGACATCATAGTTGGAGTGAATTTTGAGACAGTTGACCAGGATGCTGTGATCAGCTCTCTTGAGCAGACTTGAGCCCTTAGAAGCTCATGGGGGAGGATCATTTGCGCCCTTGGAATATGATTGGGGAGGATTGTTTGTTGTGGAGTTCCTTGGTAATTTTTGCTTTGGTGTGTTGGACGTTTGTGTGGACTTGCAGGGGGAGGTTTGCTGAGGGGACATTTGGAAAGAGTAAGGGAAATAAGGTGATGACAGGGATAAATTGACAAGAAAGATAAATTGATGAGAGATATGAAGTGATGAGAGCAATAAAGTGACAAGAGCAATAAAAAAATGATTGGATTCTTTGGATGAAGTTGGAGGTACAAGTTCTTGTTGGAGGTAGAGTGATGAGCGCAATGAAGCAATGAGAGAAATGAAGCAATGAGAGCAATAAAGTGGTGAGTGATCAAGTGATGAGGGTGATAAATTGATGAGAGTGATGATGAGAGTGATAAAGTGATGAGAGTGGTGAATCTTTTGATGATGAGGCTGGAGGTAAAAAAAATTATGATGAGGTTGAAGGTAGAAGGAGTTGGGAAGCCAGGGGTGGATGAGGTGGACAGGTGGCCAAAGCCTTCAAATACTTTATTTGAAAAAACCCACTTATTTCATGTTAACTTTGACATGTCTGATGTGAAATAAGTGGGTTTTTTTGAATTTTTAATGGCGGGTTTGAAATTGCGGGTTTAAAATGGCAGATTTGGGTGGAAACCCACCATTAAAAAATGGTGGGTTTGGTTAACTTTGATACGCCCTATTATTTATTGTTTATTATTTATGATGTATTATTTATTATTTATTATTTATTATTTATTGTTTATTATTTATTATACATAATTTATTATTTATTATTTATTATTTAAAATTTATTATTTATTATTTATTATTCATTATTTATGATTTAGTGGAGGCTACACAACTTGATTTTAGTTGTTTAGCGTGCCAAACAACTCAAATGTGGCGTGAAGCATGCCACACAGCCCATTTCATTTGTGTAGCTTTCCAAACGGCCCATTTGACCAGTGTAGCATGCCCCATGGCCCATTTGAGTTGTGTAGCATGCCACACGGCTCATTTGAGTCGTTTGGGGAGCCACATGGCTCATTGAGCCATGTACACAACTCCAAGAGACGTGTACAGAGTTCTGTACACAACTCAATGAGCTGTGAATTTAACATTTCCCATAAAAAATAAATAAATAAATAAATAAAATAAATAAATAAAATACATATAAAAAGATAAATAAAAATAAATAAATAAAAATAAAAATAAATAAATCAAAGTAAATAAAAGCAAATAAATAAATAAAAACAAATGAAAACAAATGAAAACAAATAAATAAATATCAATAAATAAATAAAAATGAATGAATAAAGATAAATAAATAAAAATGAATGAATAAAAATAAATAAATACAATAAAGAGTCTATGGAGAAGCCCTAAAGTAAAAGTGCCAAAAAATACAACTTCAACTTGACAGGCCTTAAAGTGAAAACACCAAAAAAAAGACAAGTAAATTGACAAGCCCTAAAGTAAAAACACCAAAAAAAAGAAAAATAACTTTACAAGCCCTAAAGTAAATACATCAAAAAAAAGACAAGTAACTTGACAAGCCCTAAAGTCAAAAAACCAAAAAAAAAATCAACCTGTGTTAAGCTGATCTTTTCACAAGACCTAAAAATACTCCTTATGATGGGATCATCCCATCACAAGTTGAACTGACTTACCAATAAATTCTCATTCAAAAAACTCATCATAACAATTTTAACTCAAAAAACTCCACATAATTATGTTCAAAATGTGATAACCCTTTATATTAAAAGAATTAAAAGATCAGAATGAGATCCCAAACCCAAATTAACAAATTAAAATGATTTCTATAAATTAGAATAAAATTCAAGTTGGTCTTTGAGGTGATAAACCAAACACAAGGCTTTTTTAGAAATCATGGAACATGGTTTAGAAACTATGGGCAGGATTGGAATCACATCTCCCTTAAGAACAAGCTGGACCCAATGGTTATTACTATCAAATGAAATGTATATTGGGTCTGATGCTTCTTTTACACCCATTTTCATTGGAGTATAAGTACAGCACAAATACAATGAAATCAAACATATTGGTCTTCCAAAACTATCTGCTATTATTTGACCCATATCTAACTTTCAAAGCCATTTTTGAGATGGAAAATTTTCATTGATTTCATTGAAATCAAGTCTTTTTTTGTATCTTTTCAACATCTTTAATTCCACCAAGGATCTTAGCATAGCACATCTTTTTTTCCCTCAATGTTTCAATAATTTCCTTTCTTACTTGAAACCATCCATGCTCATCATACCCCAGTGATTCAGCAATGACTC
Source organism: Puccinia polysora (assembly GCA_025617555.3). NCBI lineage: Eukaryota > Fungi > Basidiomycota > Pucciniomycetes > Pucciniales > Pucciniaceae > Puccinia > Puccinia polysora. The sequence continues at coordinate 6,871,885 of CM062639.1, forward strand.
TTAATCCATGATTTTCCATTACCAACTGGAGCCCAAGCCCCCCCCCAAGAGCTTATGTAAGTTCTCAGCTATTTGATTGAGGTAATTCACTTCCTTAAATCAAAAATTATCTAGCCAAAATTCTAATCTCATTAAAGGAATCACCATTAACCAAAGATGAGCTTCTTTTTGACTCAAGCATTTCTTCTGCTTCATCCTTCAAAAAGGAATCTGATTCAAATGGCACCAAACCCAATGAACTAAATTTCAGTCTCTTCCACTGAACTATTAAAGTCAGATGAAGAGCCATTCTTTCAATACACAAATAATTACCCCATCAGTTCATTAAACCATAAAAATGAAAATTTCTCAAAATTCTTTGGTCATTTGGGTCCCCTTTTAACCCTTTTTTCCCTCTTAATTGCTCTTTCAATGTGTTCAAATTTCGAAAACTCACAAAGTATTCCTTTCAATTTTGGGCAACTGCGGCTTGAAATTAACACCTTTGGCTCAAGCTTTGGCTTGGAAATCAAAGAAGCTGTATTCATGAGCATTGACCTTAGAATCTCCAACCTAACTTCTTTAGTTTGTTCCCTATAAATAGAATTACACTTTTTAAACATTTGAGATTCTCCATCAAGTCCTGGATCTGTTTCAACTTTCAAAACCAAAATAACTATAAATTTTTCAATCCAATCATTAATCTGTTGATCCAATAATTAATCTGTCAATCCAATAATTGGTACCCTTCAAAAAACCCCACTTCCTTCATTGGAAGGGTCATAGTCTACCTGCCACTGAGGATGAACATTCTCAGGGACAATTTATCCTCTTGATGCTAGTATTTACCCTAAAATGTGGGAACAAGGCAAGCCCATTGCTTTTGAATATGACTTGGAGCACACCTTACCATGATGGTTGCGCTTTAACTTCTTGATTTGCTACCCAATGAGTTTAATATCCTCAATTGACAATTTGTAACCCAAAGGTAATATTTTGGTTGGAAGAATTGTTCCCAACTTTATTCAAGAGTTTTTAAGTGCTGCATGGACTGATTGGATTTGACTTTAAATATTTCCTTCAAGGTGTTTCCAAACATCCAAAATGTTCCCCAAATATCCCATGAGTAATTTCTTGAAAGTAGAATGGGCCCCTTCTACCCAAGAAATTGTTTCATTTCCAAAGTCTGGGTAGAAAACAATCCAAGCTGTTACAAAAGTCTCTTTTATAGGGAAATATTCTTTTCCATATACTCAAGTAAATCCTTGCGGTATTACAAGAAACACTGTATGCAAGTTTCAAAGTAAGCAATCCTAGAAGATATCAATAGAAGAAGCAATAAATTGGCATACTCTGAGTTCTGCATAATTTACTTCTGCCTCCCCCTTGGTTTTAGAGGCCCCATACCTGGCCCAAAGAGTCATGAAACTTTCCCATCCTTCATCTTCATTACTGAAGCCCAATTTACAGTTTTCTTGGATTTTTTTAGACAATTTCCAGGAGCACAACTGTCTGGATGACTCAGGGAAACTGTGTTTAATATCAAAAATAAGAGCTTTTTCAAGGTTATTCACAAAGGCTTTTGGAAGCCTCTTGGGATCATAAGCCAACTCCTTTAATGCATTCAATTCCCAACTGTAAAACTCATAAGTTTCTTTTTTCATAAAAACAAAAGCCTTTGTAAAAGTCTTTTTGTTGGCAGTCATTCCTACAATGTGCAATAGAGGGATTTTGAGGTGAAGTACTATTACTATTGTGTGTTGAGCTGAAGCACTATTACTATTGTGACCTCCACTAATGTCTCCTATTCCTATTTTCTGTCTATGTTTGTTTATTTTTGTTTTCTTCTTCTCACTGTCACCGCCATGTCTCATTGGGTGCTAAGACTCCAAATCTAGAGTGGGAAACCCCTGAGCACGACCATCTGGCAGTCAACAAAAACCTTGACTGAACTCCTGGGAATCATCATCCCCCAACTGATTATACTCAAATACTCATCCATCTACCTCATCAAGTGACCTCCGGCAGCCAGCTCAATCCAAGTAAGAAAAAGTCCGACTCCATTGGTTATGATCTGTACTAACTCTCTCTTCCAGATTGTTCAAGGTGCTTCTTCAGTCATCTTATGCTGTTCTTGTAGCTGGTTGTATTCCAACCGTTCCCTAAAAGACTTCCGTCAGTGTTGTTTACTTTCCTTTCTCTGTTTCAACAAATCTTGTCTCTTCATTTCCTTTCTGATTCTGTTCCTACTCAAAATGCAGTCTGGTCTTGGTTTCCTTCCAACACTAAATACTCACACGTTTAAAAGCCAAAACAATTCCACCGACTGGTCACAAGCAACATTCCCAAGCCAGGATCATTGTCAAAGCCAGGACCAGGGGGAGACCCCATGAACTTCAAATCCCACGCGCTCAAAGTGCTCATTGAATCAACACCTTTGTTGAATGAAGAAAACTATAGCATGTGGCGTAAGAAGATGGAAAAACTTTTTAAACTTAGGGGACTCTTTCAAGTCATGAACTCTTTTGATGAGCTTTTCTCACTGGAAAAAGAGACCAATCAAGAGATGGTATCCTACCTGATTGCTAAACTTGATTCAAACACGTACAACAACACAATCAATGATCGCAACAAAGACAACACCAAACTAATATGGACAGAAAATCAATCACATTTTGCCTCATCCCAATCAGCAAACAGAGAGCGAGTTTTCAACATTTTCCTCCATCTCTCTATGTCCTCCAACATTGAGGATTTTGTGACAAATATCAAAACGTTCCTTAAAAACTAACAGAAATTGGTATTGAGCTCCCATACAATATAATAGCTTGCTTGGTGCTTTTCAAATTCCCTGCCTCAATGAAAGGCATGAAGATGCAAATGATGCACTCAACTGCGGGAATGAGGATTGAAACTGTACTAGACCATCTCATCCAACACAAAAATGAGATCAGCGCCCAAGAAACTCCCAATGAACCGGTCAATATAGCCCTGTACAACGGACCAAGATGGGAAAATGGAAAACACAACCCTGCCATAACTTGTCACCCTGCACAAAACTGCTGGATCAAATTCCCTGAACTTAGACCACCTAATACCCACTACTGAGGAAACAAGAATAAAAAGAAGACCGTAGAAGAAGCACACTATTACTCATTTTTCTGTGGACTGAACCTGACCTGTCAAGAGAGATTAATCCCGAGCCAATGCATACTTGACTCTGGATGCTCCATCCATATGATAACTGACAAGAATCAATTCCAATCCCTTACCTTCTCTGACGGAGAGGGCAAGATCCAAACTGGAAAGAAAAACGCTATGATTGAAATTGAGGGAATTGGTACCACCTCCATTCCTTTTGAGCACTGCAAAATCCATTTCAGTAACTCCGCGTGGGTCCCTGAATTGACTGTCAACCTCATATCTCTTGGAGAATTGGTAGAAAAAGGAGCAACCCTGAATATCAACTCAACGGTGTCGCCCCGTACCTTTTTTGTGTCCTCCGGTGACAAGGAATTGTTCTCCGGAAGGATATGAAACAATCTCTTTGTCATAAACATGAAAACAGTACCTGATGCAGCTCTCTACTCCAGCAAGGATCTACCCAAAATCCACAGAACACTCGGCCACGCTTTGCTTGGACGGATGGAAAAATTTTTGAACAAAACCATCATGTCCAAAGACAAGGAAGACTTTGAATTTCTCAACTGCAACAAAGCCAAGATTACAAAATCAAGTTTCTCTTAAGTCCATCAAGCCACCTTGAGAATTTTGGATTGAATCCATGTGGATCTAATGGGACCTCTCAATCCCACGGCCAAAGGTGGATTCAGATTCATTCTCAATCTCATTGATTCCTTTTCCGGATATCTTGCCTGTTTTCCGCTTAAAACCAAAGACAAGGCCTATGAAAACCTGATCTTTGTACTAGAAAATGAACACAGAAAACATTGACGTTATCCCATGGAAGTATGCTTGGATGGTGGAGGTGAGTTTGTTAACAGCAAATTTTCTGCCTACTTAAAAGAGTGTCATATTGACGACATTTTCTTCAAACCATACCATTCTCAATATAACGGACAAATAGAAAGAGCCAACAGGACTGTCATGGAATCAACCTGGGCCATACTCTCCAAAGGTCAAATTCCTAAATCATACTGGGACAAGGTGGTTTTTAGCTGCTGTATGTTACTCAACCAAATACCTAAAGAAAAAGGGACCGAATCCCTGTGGAAAGTATGCATGGCAAAGATCCCCCGGAGGGTTATCTAAGACCTGTCAGCACTAATCTCACGTATTGACTTAACAACCCCCAAATTCAATCTAAACTATCTGAAAAAGGGGAGTCTGGAAAAATCCTAGGTTTCAATCCTGGCTTACTCTCATACAAGGTTCTCTCAACCTTGGGAAAGATTGTCAATACCAAACATGTCATCTTTTCCAAATAAATTCCCAACAATGCAACAATGCAGAAGGACCAGACAGATCTGGATCCATTGACTGATCCAACTGTTCAGACAACTCTAGTCCCACTCAATCTTCCCAATGACAAATCTCAAGACTCCAACAATGAATGCACTGCCAAATCAATAAAACAAGAAGAAATTTCTGATGTCAAAAGTAACAACACCAATGAGAATGAAGAGGTGTCCATCAGTCTGAGACCAAATTTAAGGAACAGAGAGTTGCTAGCCAAACCTGATAGGTATGGTTACCATTCTGAAAAGCTGCCTAACTCCATTGAAGAAGCTTTAACCATTCGTGTGTGGAAAGAATCCACTCTAAAGGAATTCAAATACATTTAAAATCAAAATGTCTGGCAGGAAGTTGACAAAAAATTGGTGACCAATCCCCTTAAGACCATGGCAGTTTTCAAAGTGAAACACAATACGCATGCCAAAGCTCCTACCTACAAGACACAGCTATGCGTCCAAGGTTTCAACAAAAGATACGGCATAGACTACTTTGAAACCTATTCTCCCACCAGAAGAGTTGCCTCTCTCCAAGCCCTTCTCACCTTTGCAGTATACAAGTAACTTGACCTCCTTCAGATCAATGTTGAAAAAGCCTTCCTACATGCTGACCTTGACAAACATGTGTTTATCGTAAATCCTACCAGATCCGGCCAACGCGGAAAATACTTAAGACTAAAGAAATAATTTCATGGACTAAAAAAAGCACCTCGCAACTGGTACAGAATGCTAACTTTGTGGATTAAAAGTCAGGGTTTTGAAAAATTGGCCTGCAATCCGTGCCTCTTCCTGTGTAAACATGACTCCTCAGCTCTCTTCTTTCACATGGAAAATCTCAAAGTTGCTGGAAACACTGCAGATTTCCAACACTAATTTCCGGATCACTTCAAGGACTCTAAAGCTCATCCTCCCAACACTCTACTTGGAATGAAGGTTGTGAGAGAAAAAGGGTTAATGCATCTTAGTCTACCCCTGAACATCAAAAAAGGGCTGACTGCCATGAACTTGAACAATTTCAAACCTTTTACTACTCCCAGGACTCCAAGCATTCATCTATCTCCAGCAACAGAGGAAGATCATAAAATATTTTTAGATCTGAACATGAACTATTGATTGCCAATTGGCAGACTGAACTTCATTGCTGGACTGGCAAGACCAGATATCAGTTATGCTGTATCTAGTCTGGCCAGATTTTCCAAAAAACCCAGATATTCCCACTGGATGGAGGTAGTACACGTATGGCAATATTTTTCAGCTACCAGGCACATTTCCCTAACCCTTGGACCTTGATCCATCTCTAATAGGCTTATCTGCTACAGCAATGCCACCTGGGGGGACAATCCTGAAAACAGGATCTCCCAGAGCGGTTTCTTCTGTTCATTCAAAGGAAGCCCCCTCTATTGGGCAAGCCATCAACAGGGCAACATCACCCACTCCTCTACGGAATTCAAATGTGTGGTGTTATCCAGCTGTCACCTAGAAGGAAGGTGGCTCCATCAACTTCTGTCCAAAATCTATTGGGAATTTTTCTTGTGCCCGCTACACCTTATTGACAACAAAGTTCTCAACAACAAAATTAAGAAATTTGGCACCAATTCAAAAGCAAAGCATATTAAAATCAAAATGAAAAGTCTCCAGGACAATTATAAGAACAAGGCCATTGACATTATGCTAATTCTGTCACAGTCAATGTCTGCAAATGCATTGACCAAGGCAGCCAATAAAATCTCAAACTGCAGGCTGGTAAATTGTTTCTCTGCTCTGTATCATTAACCTCTGAGTCAAGGGGGAGTGTTGAGCTGAAGCACTATTACTATTGTGTGTTGAGCTGAAGCACTATTACTATTGTTACCTCCACTTATGTCTCCTATTCCTATTTTATGTCTATGTTTCTTTATGTTTTTTTTCTTCTTCTCACTGTCACCGCCATGTCTCATTGGGTGCTAAGACTCCAAATCTAGAGTGGGCAACCCCTGAAAACAACCAGCTGGCAGTCAACAAAAACCTTGACTGAACTCCTGGGAATCATCATCCACCAACTGATTATACTTGAATACTCATCCGTCTACCTCATCAAGTGACTGCCGGCAGCTAGCTCAATCCAATTAAGAACAAGTCCGACTCCATTGGTTATGATCCGTACTAACTCTCTCTTCCAGATTGTTCAAGGCGCTTCTTCAGTCATCTCATGCTGTTCTTGTAGCTGGTTGTATTCCAACCATCTCCTAAAAGACTTCTGTTGGTTTTGTTTCCTTTCCTTTTACCGTTTCAACAAATCTTGTATCTTCATTTCCTTTCTGATTTGGTTCCTACTCAAAATGCAGTCTGGTCTTGGTTTCCTGCCAACAATAAATCCTCACAAGGGATGTGTCACACAACCACCCCAGGTACTATAGGGACATTTTAGATGATGTTGAGCGCAAATGAAGAGACTGACTGCAAGGGCAAGTGCAAGGTAGCAAGGCTAACTGCAAAGTGTGAACTTATGATGGGGTGACTCAACAAACAGTAAGAGGGGAGAAATTTTCCAATGGAAAGGAAACCAAAGCCAAGCCTTGTGTGATGAATGGATTTTAGGAAGATGCAAGAACATATGGAATTAACTAACTGAGCAGAGAATCTTCAGGCAGGAAAAACAGCCTTTATAAGGTAATCCAAAGGTGACTAGATACAAACTGATAGATGGCTGGCTACAGATAGGAGTTGATGAGGAAATGAATGACATGAACGTAATGGGAAATAAAATAACAGTACAGTCCTTTCCAAGGTTGTACCATAGGTGAAAGACAATAGAATCTGAGCATACAAGGACGCAAAGGATGGGAAAGGAAGGAATGAAATGTGAAACAATGCAAATTCAAAGATACAGCTTATGCAGGGTAAGGGACTAGTCCATCTTCAAAATATACAGTTTATGTGGCTATCTAGGCATTTGTGCAAACTGGTGTGAGTGCGTGACCAAGAATGGAAGTCCAAGGGCTGATGATACCCAGGGTGAAAGAGGGGAACTCAAATGGATGGTTGACCAGAGTAGATGTAACTGCAAGGTTTGCAAGTATATACTTAGTAATTTGCTAAGATTTGAAGGTTGTTATGCAAGCCAGAGGAGGTAAGCAGAAGGCACCATTGATTTTATGCTTTGTTTGTTTCACACTTATGGACTGAGGTAGATTTTACTTGGGAAAGGATATGTCAAAGTGAAGAAGACAATAAAACTTAAGCTTCAAGCATGACAGGATGTTGTACCTATTTGTTTTATAGGTTTAATCCAACAATGCAATATGATGGAATGTTTTGCAAAGTTTTTTAGACTCAGGATGAGCCAAGAAAAGGGCCTCTAAGTGATCCTATCCATCAAATTTTGACCTGGATAATTTCCAATAGAACACCCATAACACCTTTCCCATCCAGTTCTGCTGGCTTTACTTTCCACTTAGTGTTAAAGATTTTTCTATTTTAAATGTATTCTCCACCATCAATCTTTCTCAATTTCCTTTTAATTTGAACCATATTGAGTCCATCTTTCATTTCTTGCCTAAGTAGGTCTAATGCTTGAACAGATATTCTACTCAGTTGAGGATGCACTGAAGGACTTTCAGATGGTTGATGATTGTGTAGGCCATTTCTAATGGAGATATTCCACATGGGATCTGCTACTTTCCTACTTGCACAGATCATGATTTGAAACCCAACCTTCCTAGTGTTATTTTTCCCTTGAATTTTGGTGAGAAATGGCCCTTCATAAAACCCAAATCTGTCACAAGCTAGATCAATATATTTGTCTCTCCTCAACTTGAAAGTTTTCAATGCTTAGCCATGCATTGCTGCCCATTTTTGACAATAAATCTCAGCTTCTTACCTACTAGCAAAGGCTCTCACAGGAGGAGGGTCAAGCAGGTCTGGCACCCCTTATTTACATTAGTATTTGTCAAGCCAAATCTTTCTCAGTCCAATGACATATGGAATGTGAACCACCACCTTTAGTCAATTCAACTTGTGATGGAACATCTTGTTCCAGTTGTCAAGAAACATCTTTTTCCTCAATTTTGACTCAAGATGAGGATGAAATTGGGGCTTCCAATGTTTTCTTTTCCAACTCCCTACCCAAATCCCTAGATTCCACCAAAACTTTTTTAATTACAATTTTAATCAAGTGCTTTAACGTAGCCTTGTTTGATCTGGGAGGGCTTGGCTTGCCACTGTTCCCATAAACCAAAAAAATTCAACCGCAATTTAGTATTCCATAAAATTTTCAATCAAACAGCTTCAAAATTTTGCTTATTTTTTGATTGAGAAAAATTAATTTTGAGAAAAGTTGATTTATGCAATGGGTGTGTGTTGTATGTTTATGCAGTGTGTGTCAAGATTTTTTGCCAATAGGCAGAATGTTTGATTTTGAAGTTTCTTTTTGTGGTCCAATAGTCTTAAATAGTATGCCAGATGTCCAAATTTGGGTTTACAGCTCTCACATGTGGTCCAGGGGTGCCTAGTTACTCCAAATCCCCCCTCAAATGGCCCATTTGGGGGGGAGTAGCCAAAATGGGCCAGGAAAACACACCCAAACCCTGCTTGCAACTGACTCGTCCCCCATGTTTTTGTGAACCCTTGATTGAAACTCACAGATTGCAACACAAAATGGGTTTCACATGGGGTTTTGCAACCCCCTGGGCCATGCGCAAGTTGCTATCAACCCGGCTCACTACTTGTTTGGCCTGTGATTGGCCGTTTGAAACCTGTATGGGTTGTGAATGGTGATTCACCCCCATTCACAACCCTGAGGTTTCAATTATAAATTTTGCCAAGATATTTTTTAGGAAAAATAGAGGAAAAACCTAAAAGAAATCAGAAAAAATTAAAAAATGAAAGGATTCAAATGTTCAAGGAGAAATTTGATTTTTTTTGATTTTCTGTGTTTTTTGAAGGAATTTTTTAAGGTGAAATGATACATCCAAAAAATAGGCAAAAAATATTTAAAATATCTTTGAAGGTTGGTTGAAATTTATGGCAGCTGAAATAACCAAAAAAAAATTAAAATAGCCAAAATAAGGATCCAAAAACCCATGCAAAAATTTGTTTTTTACAGAATTTTTCCATTTTTTGATTGCATTTTTGAAGGGGTTCTAAAGCCTCCAAAATTACCAAAGATTTTTTTTAGGGGTTTAACAACCCCTGATACAGGGCTGCGCAGTCAGAGTTGAAAAAATATGAATTCTTGAAACATGTGTGAAATAAAGTTTTTTTGCGTGAAATACCAGTGGCGCAACCACAAAACAATGTTGAAATGCGTGAAATAAAGTTTTTTTGCATTAAATAACAGAGTGGCGCGACTGCACAACAATGTTGCAATGCGTGAAATAAAGGGTTGGATGCGTGAGATAAATAATGCACTATATATACAATGAAATAGGTAAAATCCACATTTTTTTGCCATTCACTACCCAATATGGGTGTGTGTGGTGCGGGTCACAACCCATTTTGGGTTTCAAACTGCTATTCACAACCCACCTGAGTTGCAAATGGCCATTTTGGACTCAAATGGGCTGCAAATGGCCGTTTGCAACCCAAAATGGGTTGCAAATTGCGCCATGTGACCCATTTTGGGTAGTGAATGGGTTCCAGGGGGTTACAAATTTAACATTGATGATTGACTGATTTACTCAGATTTGAATCCCTCTCATAAAATAGGTACTTTACAATTTTTTTTTTCATTTTATTTCTTTTTTCAATCCAAATTCTGAAAATTCCTTTTTTATTCTGTATCTTATTTCATCTGATATCATTACATGTTTACTTCCAGTTTTCCCATTAGAAACCTCTCAAATTCAAGATCCCATTTTTAATATTTTATATTATCCATTTTTATCCATTCTCAATTTTTCCTCTTTGAGGACTGCTAATCTGTTTGTTGGAGTCATTATTTTCATTTACCTGCATGTGACTCTTTTCCATTTGCCATAATTTCATTTTATATCCTGTTGTTAAATGTTTATGTCAAATTGTTCACATCTTTTTCCTCATACCGTTGAACCTAGCTGCCTCAATTTTCTCATAAAAAGGAAATTCCTCAGCCTCATGTAATATATATGATCTTGCTTAGAAATCTTGGAATCTTCATTTTGACCTTATCTGCTTTTGATTAACTCTGAACATAAATATTGCTAAATAAGGATATTTTAAGCTGATTCTTTCAAAGCTTGAAAATAATCTCAATCATCACCCTATGTTGGAACAAACTTAATCACTCCAATAAACCTCCTCAAGATTTTTGTATTGTTCAAGGAAAAGTTCTCTAAGGTTTCAAAACCGTTTTTGTATTTTCTTTCATTTGGTTGATAGTTTCTTTTAGATGTTTTCAAATCCCTGATCTTTGAGCTTACATTTGAATGATCTTGTTTCCTGTTTTTATGAATAAATTAAAATATCAGTACACTGCTTGGGAAATGGAATTCAAGTCCAATCAGAAAAATTAAATAACATTGGAATAAGCTAATTTTTGAATTTTTTTTAGTATTTTTTTTCTTTTTTGTTATATCATTTTTCCTCAAATCTCTCTTCAGGTTCAAATTACCCTCAAAAATAAATTAAATGCATAATTTGATTTATTCTTATATGTTTCAGCATAAAATATTTGGTTTCACTGTCTGGCAAGTGCCATCAGGAATCTCTATTGGAAGCTTTCTCAAATCTATAGTTGAAGCTATCCTCAATGTTCAAACAAGTTTTTGGTGTGCAGTCACTGTTTGGTTCAGATTTTTCAAAGCTTTGTTGAATCTATGGTTGAATTTTGTCTCTTTCCACTCACCCTTGTCTGTTGAACTTGCGTCCTGCCAAAGTGGGTTCCTTTCCACATTTCCATTTTTTCTCTTTTCCTTTTTGTGACTGCCCGCGTCCAAGGCTGAGTGTCAATACTCCAGATCTGGAGTGGCCAGCCCTATACTCAACTCTTGGCCTCTCAATCCTCCAACCATCAAGGCACCATCCTTGAACATCAACCATCACAACAACCAACCTATCAAGACCACCTGCAGCCAGCTTGAACTAAGTAAGGAACAATCACGACTCTTTGGTTGTGACTTTGACTAACCACTCTCATCAGTTTGTCCAAGGCGCTCCTCTGGTTTTTCTCCCGGTCAACTTTGTCGCTGGTGGTTTCCAACTTGTCTCCATAAGACTTCCGTTGGTATTGTTTTCCTTTTAGATTCCTTGTTCTAAGCTTTTGTGTCTAATTTTGTTTCATGGTCTCTTTCTTGTTGCAATGCAGCCTGGTCCTGGTTTCCCAACCAATCCTTTCTTTATCACGGTTAAAAGCCAAAAAGAAGCAATGCCCGCAACCGGACCTTCATCAACGCCAGGACCAGGGGGAGAACCCACAAACTTCAAATCCCATTCTCTGAAGGTACTCATTGAATCCACACCACTGCTAAATGAAGAAAACTAAAGCATGTGGCGGAAGAAAATGGAGAAGCTATTCAAACTCAAGGGTATTTTCCACAAAATGAGCTCATTGGACAAATTGCTGGTACTAGACAAGGAGACAAACCAAGAAATGGTAGCATACCTAATTGCCAAGCTTGATACTAATACCTATAACAAAATAATTGACAACCGCAATCAAGACAACGCCTAACTCATCTGGCTAGCAACGCAATTTATTTTTGCCTCATCTCAATCAGCAAACAGGGCTGGTATCTTCAACAGCTTTCTTCACCTCACCATGACGCCAAACATTGAAGTGTTTGTGACAACCATCAAAACTTTCCTGAAGAAGCTCAAAGAAGTTGGTATCAAGCTTCCTTCCAATATCATTGCCTATTTAGTTCTGTTCAAATTCCCCTCCTCAATGCAGAACATGAAGACCCAAATCATGCACTCGACTACAGAAATGAAAATAGAAACCGTCCTAGATCACCTTACCCAACACAAAAACAAAGTCAGCGCACAAGAAGCAAAAAACTAACCAGTCAATGTAGCGGTGTACAATGGACCCAGATGTGAAAACGGCAAACACAACCCTGCTGTGACCTCTCACCCGGCCAAGAGCTGTTGGATCAAATTTCTGGAAGTTAGACCACCCAATAATCACTATAGACAAAGCAAAGGTAAAAATAAAGGTGTTGATGAAGCCCACTACCACAACTTCTCATTCTTCTGCGGACTAAATTCCTCCTGTCAAGAGAAGTTGACTCCAAGGTGTTTCATACTAGATTCCGGTTGCTCCATCCATGTGATAACTGAGAAGAACCACTTTCAATCCTTCTCCAACACAAATGGAGAAGGTAGGATTCAAACAGGAAAGAAAAACGCGCCAAGATTGAGATCAAGGGTATTGGTAATGCCATAATTCCTTTTGAGCACTGCAATGTTGATCTCAGCAATGCTGGGTGGCTCCCCAATTCAACTGTCAACCTTATATCCCTTGGAGCTCTGGTGGAAAAGGGAGCACTCTTGACTGTCAACTCAACCTTCTTGCCCTGTACTTTTGCCATACATGTAGGTGACAAGGAAATCATCTCCGGAAAAATACTCAACAATCTCTTTTTAATAAACATGACTGAGGAATACAACACTGTTTTCTACTCCAGTAATAAGCTATCCACAATACACAGAATCCTTGGGCACTCCAGTCTTGGTAGAATGGAAAAATACTTAAATAAGTCAATTCCTTCCGAGGAGAAAAAGGATTTTGATTGTCTCAATTGCAAAAAGGCAAAAATCACCAAATTGCCCTTTTCCCAAGTCCAGCAACCTGCCTCAAAAACCTTAGACAGAATCCATGTGGACTTAATGGGTCCCCTCAATCCAACAGCCAAAGGTGGGTACAGATTCATACTCAACCTCATCAATTCTTACTCCAGATACATTGTGTGATTTTGACTCAAGACCAAAGACCAAGCTGCTAGCACCCTCATCTTTGTATTGGAAAACAAACATAGGAAGCACCAAAGATATGCTTGGAAGTCTGTTCAATTGGTGGAGGTGAGTTCCTCAACCACAAACTGACTGCGTATCTGAAAGAACAACATATCAATCAAATTTTTTTGGAACCTTACCACTCCCAACATAATGGGCAAGTAGAAAGAGCTAATTGAACTGTGATGGAATCAACTTGGGCAATACTCTCAGAAGGTAAAATGCCAAAATTGTACTGGCACAAGATTGTTTGCGGCTGCTGTGTATTACTCAATCAAATTCCTCAGAAAAAAGGGAGCAAAGCCCCTTGGGAGTTAATGCATGGCAAAGAGCTTCCGGCAAACTATCTGAAGCCCATTGGCAGCAACCTGTTCTATTGATTCAACAATGTCCAAGTCAAATCCAATCTGCACAAAAAAGGGGAGTCCGGCTTACTCATAGGCTTCAACCCTGCACTTCTCTTGTACAAGGTGCTTAATCCTTCCAGCAAGGTCCTCAACACCAAACACGTGATCTTCACCAAAGGCGCAGCCGCAGATGCAAATGTCCATAACGAACTGACTGATCCTGATCCGCCGTCCAAAAACGATGTCCATACAACTTCTATTGCACCTGCCATTCTGACCAACAACCAATTTCAAGATTCTGTTCCGGACCTTATAATCAAGTCAATAAAGGAAGAAGATGTTACCAACCATTCCAGTGACTTGGACAAAGACGCGGGGGTGTCCGCAAGTCTCAGGCCAAACTTAAGGAACAGAGATACCCTCAACAAACCCAATTGATACCGCTACCACGCGGAGAACCTGCCCAAGACAATAGAAGAAGCCCTGAAGATCTCTGTGTGGAAGGAATCTGCCATGAAAGAGTTTAAGAGTATTGAAGACCAACAGATCTGGGAGGAAGTTGATGAGGAACTAGTAACAAACCCTCTGAAGACCATAGCGGTGTTTAAAGTAAATCACAACACCCATGCCAAACCGCCGACCTAAAAGACTTGTCTGTGCATTCAAGGATTCAACCAGAAATACGGCCTGGACTACTTTGAAACATACACCCCTAACCAAAGAGTTTCCTCCCTTTGAGCTCTTCTCACTTTTGCTGTCAACAAGAGACTTGATCTTCTTCAACTTGAGGTCAAGGGAGCTTTCTTACATGCCAACCTTGACAAAGACATTTTCATTGTGAACCCTGCTGGGTCAGGCAGAAGCGGAAAGTACCTGAAGTTGAGAAAATCTCTATACGGCCTGAAGCAGGAGCCACAAAACTGGTACAGAACTCTAACAACCTGGATCAAAGATCAAGGGTACACTAAATTGGCTTACTACCCGTGTCTCTTCCTGAATAAAGACAACTCCTCAGCTCTATTTTTCCATGTAGATGACTTAATAGTTGCTGGAAACACAGAACATTTCAAAAATAAATTCCTCAATTGCTTCAAAAACTCCTCATCACATCCACCCAATACACTCTTAGGAATGAAGGTGACCCAAGACAAGGACCTCATACATCTCAGTCTTCCTCTCCACATTGAAAAGGGCCTAAACGCCATGGACTTGACCAACTGCAAACCAGTCTCCACTCCCAGGACCGTGGGGCTCCATCTCTCTCCAGCGTTGGCAGAAGATTACCAGAAGTTTCTGGACCTTGGTGTGAATTATTGATCTCCCATTGGCCGACTCAATTTCATTGCAGGACTGGCTAGACCTGACATCAGCTACGCTGTATCCAGCCTAGCCAGGTTCTCCAAGAAGCCAGGATACTCACATTGGATGGAAGTCATTCACGTGTGGCAATACCTGTCAGCCACCAAGAATATCTCTCTGACTCTTGGTCCCCGCTCAATTTCCAACAGACTCATCTGCTATAGCAATGCTACCTGGGGGGAAAATCCCAACAATAGGGTCTCCCAGAGCGGTTTCATCTGCTCTTTCAAAGGCAGCCCCCTATACTGGACAAGCCATCAACAGCAAAACATCACCCATTCATCCACTGAATCAGAATGTGTTGCGCTTTCCAGTTGCCATTTAGAGGGCAGATGGCTTCACCAGCTGCTGTCTGATCTGTATTGAGAATCCTTCAGCTTTCCACTTCACCTCATCTACAACAAATGTCTCAACGATAAGATATAAAAATTCAGGACCAATTCCAAGGCAAAACACATTGACATCAAAATGAAGAGCCTTTGGGACGACTACGAAAACAAAATAATCAACTTAATGCTCATACCCTCTCAGTCCATGGCTGCCAATGCCTTAACCAAGGCAGCCAACAAGTTTTCAAATCAAAGATTGGTAAATTCCTTCTACTCCCCTTTTCACTAACCTCTGAGTCAAGAGGGGGTGTTGAATCTATGGTTGGATGTTGTCTCTTTTCACTCACCCTTGTCTGTCAAACTTGTGTCCTGCCAAAGTTGTTTCCTTTCCACATTTCCATTTGTTCTCTTTTCCTTTTTGTGACTGGCCGCGTCCAAGGCTGAGTGTCAATACTCCAGATCTGGAGTGGCCAGCCCTATACTCAACTCTTGGCCTCTCAATCCTCCAACCATCAAGGCATCATCCTCAAACATCAACCATCAGGACAACCAACCTATCAAGACCACCTGCAGCCAGCTCAAACTAAGTAAGGAACAATCACAACTCTTTGGTTGTGAGTTTGACTAACCACTCTCATCAGTTTGTCCAAGGCGCTCCTCTGGTCTTTCTCCCGGTCACCTTTGTTGCTGGTGGTTTCCAACTCTTCTCCATAAGAGTTCCATTGGTATTGTTTTCCTTTTAGATTCCTTGTTCTAAGCTGTTGTGTCTCATTTTGTTTCCTGGTCTCTTTCTTATTGCAATGCAGCCTGGTCCTGGTTTCCCAACCAATCCTTTCTTTATCAAGCTTGACCTGAGCTTGGTTGGAGCTTGGCCTAAAATTGCTTCTATGTTGGGCCTGATATCCTCTATGGCCCTTGCTAGCATGCACCATCACCTTTTTTTTGTGGTTTATGGTACAAAAATGCTTATATTCTGCCAGAAAATTTTGATTCTATTCAAAAAAATTGATTTTTGACCATTTTTGATCATGATTGATTTGATCCATAAATCTGTTTCCTCACACAGATTGCAGTCAATCTCTATCCCTTTCCCAAAAATAGGTATGTTCAATTTTGTTTTTAATTTTTTTTTTTTTGAATTTTTATTTACATTTTCCCAGAATTACTACATGTTGGGTACAGAAATAGGGGTTGGGAATCATTCCAAAAGGCTTGAGTATAGTCAACAAAATCACTACACTTATGCCTTTCCTTCCCTTCTTCTTCTTCAAAAAAAAAGGCATGCATTTAGTCAAAGAAATGGTATGTTCACACCCTAAGGTGTGAAATTTTTGTGGGAAGCTTGTAATTAGGAGATCAATAATACTTAGGGGATGATGCAGAAGAATGGTAACTTTCAGGTCAGCACATCAAAGCAAACTATGCCAGAAAGTAAGATGAATGGCACCTCAACAGATATCATGTTGTAGGTATCTAGGCACAATGATCATTAACTAAGTAGAATGAGAATTGAAGCTAGTTGTGAAGCAAAGCAGAATGAGACTGAGGAAGCAGCAGGGCTAAGGGACTGTGAGCGTAGTGGTTAGTGGTTGAGGATGATGAGTTGGAGGTTGAAAGCTGGGGTTGAGGTTGAGGAGGTTTGTTGAAGGACTCTGAGGTGGATGGGATCAAGTTCTGACTGAAGTTCAGCTGCAGATTCGAGAGTGGGAGTAGGAGCAAGGAACGCACCACCAGGACTGGGATCTAAGATAAGAGGTTGAGCACTCGATTACTGAGACGATCTTGAAACCTAAAGGCGATCACAATGAGCGCATAAACCAAAGTGGTACCCACCCCAAAGGCGGAAAAAAACCCCAGAGTACATGAAAAAAGAAAAGAAAGGAGAAGGGAAAATGGTGATGGTTCAAGCTTTCGATGGTGACAGCATCGACGATTACCAATCTTTGTCCATCCTTGTCTTTGTGCAGCTCAATCAAGCAAGGATCAAGGGCATCGACCACCCCACAACCAGCAAATTTTTCAAGCCGTGTTTACGATCTCTTTTTTCTCTTTCACGACCATACAGTGCACAGAGCAAGCCCCAAAGTCAGCCTTCAAACATGGCATTGTAATGAGCCATAAAAATCCCGTCGATCAGATCGATCTACCCATGATCTCCTTTGATCTGAAACTACAAGGAAAGTTCGAGTGAGATCGATTAGGGCCACGATCGATTGCCAAATCCATGCGCCAAGAGATGATATATAAAAACCAAACAAAAAACAATCGACAAGAAAAACTGATGCTGAACGTGACAAACTGAAACATGGGAGATACATCACAACACAACGATGGGATATTTTGCTGCCCCTGGACATTTCAAATCGAATCAAATCCATCAAGGTCGAATGGAGAGAGTAAGATGCTTTTAGGGACCGAAAGTGCAAAAGGTACAGGTAAACGAAAGCCCCAAAGTTGAACCCGATGGGGCCGGGCGGCTGTTTGTTTTTTTTTTTTTTGTGGATACATGGTCGGCGGTTTGTTTGAGCATGTAAGATCATACAATGAACGCGCGTTGGAAGAATCCCGTTGCAGCTTTTTAACTGGCGAAGAACGCATCATGAATATTCAGACTAAAGCACACGACCATGATGATAGAGCCGATCAGGACTAGAGAGGAAGAAAGCTTCCTGAGAATCATGAGCTCGGTCCGACTAATCATCACATCGCCATTTTCACCATCATTCCCAGTTCGATCTTCATCAGCTTCCCGGTCTTCTTGCGGGTTGGGACCATGGGCGGGTATCGAAGAATTTGTCTGGTCTCTCGATCCATCAATCACTTCGGGAATCGTCCTGATTGGTTTGGTTAATGGTGTTCCCTCCTCCTCCGGCTCGGGGAACAGTTTCAAAAAAAATACACCGGGGAGAATGTAGGATATTGTGGTACTACCGGTGGATCCTACAAACCCGAGAATCTATGATCCAACCGAGCAAAGTCATCATTAGTTTCATCTTCAAATCTTGATCAACAGTGGTATCAGTTCAAGGGACAAACCGTTTCCAATCTCTCAACTTGAACGGCAATCAAAAAGCTAGCCGACAAAAGGAAGGTTGTAATTCCGACAAAAAGTTTGATAGAATCCGGCTCTCTCCTGAAACCTGGCCGATCATCCTGGGAGGCAAGGCCGAATTCTCGTTCTTGATCTACGACCTGTTCGAGGCCTTGGTAGGTAACTTGGGGCTGGTCGCCGTTTTCTGGAGACTGGTGATGAAATACTTTCATCAACGAGCTCCGACAAGGATACAATTGGAGTGGATAGGAAAACAGAACTAGGATTGAAATAGTCAGCCGGGCAATCGAGATCATGATAGAGCTGTCGTAATCCGAGATCAAATTTGATGACACCTTTGTCGTCGTTGCCGACGATACCAACGAAGCAAAGGAGAAGTGCTCAGCAAAGAAACATCATTGTCGCCTCGAAAACATTAAAGCAAGGCAGGGGATCCGTTATGCACCTTGGATCCAAATGTCAAGTACCCCAACATGCCCACGATTTCATATGTTACGATTGCACTGCCAATGCAACTACCCAAAACTGCCTTCATTTGACGAGAGGAATTCTGATTTTCAAACATTTAAACCAAGAAAATGAAACAAGAGCAAAAGGTTGATTAGTGCGGTTGAAAATGGAGTGCGTGACAAAAATCGAAAGGGGCGCTGGAGCTAGGATTAGTGACTGACAACAATCATTTCGTTGTGAACCGAAAATATGTTCTGAGCACAGGTGTAGCTTTAAGAAGGCCAACCAGTTATTTTTTTTTAGCAAAAAAAAAAAAAAAGAATCAAACCTCAAAGGAAGAAGTTTGCTTTTCTGTAGTAAGCGATCCCCCCAAGATCTTACGAAAAGTATAGATGAGGACTGAGATCGAGAGACTAGAGGATGATGATGAGGTCGAAATTGGAGTGGATCAAGATAGAATGACCTACGCAAAGACGAAGAGAGGTAATGCGGTTAGAAAGCTAGTATCGATCTTGATCCAATGGAATTCGGCCCCATTGGAGCCGATGGGTAATGGACCTGAGAAGAAGAATTTGAAAACGACCACGAAGATGAGATTGACGACGCCGATGAGGGCGACATAGGATGTATGCCTTAGTGAATCCAAAGTCGGGAGGAACGAGATGGGGACCAAGAGGATCATAGCCAGGGTGATCCACAACCTCCTATCGAACCAGAGGATTTCAGAATCGATTTGAACCGAAGCGGACGATGATAAGACGGAAGATTGGAAGCTATGGATGACCTTTGGAGGGATGAGTAGAGCGATTAATAGTCGAAGTAGAAACCTAGGAGGAAGTAGGATGGACCGACCTGGGGCATGAGTTTACCGAAGATCAAAAGGTAGGAGATCGAGACACCAAAGCATTTGATGGCGATAGCCAAATCGAAGAGGATCGAGGCATTGGGATAGGTAACTTGAGAGATAGCTGAGAAGGAAGCGGTCCGAAAAGGGATCGAAGGATGGGCAGCACATAGTGATAAGAGGTACAATCCGAGATAGGCCATCGAGCCACAGATGATGACGGTGACGAATCCGACGATCAAGCCACCTTGAGCAAAGCCATGGGCCATGGCCAGCAAGCCGGTACCCTGCGAGGGAGAAAGGAAGCAGGAGTCAGGATGGGTTGAGAAGGAGAGATGAGTTGGGAGGATGATGAGGATGGGGGACATACTAGGATGGTGTTAGAAAGATTGGCAACACAAGAAATGAAAGAGGCTGACCCAGTTGGAGTTGGATGGTGGAGAGAGCTCATGATGATTGATTGGATGGATGACTGATGGTGGGAGGTGGGAAGTGAGGCTGGGTAGGATTGAGATGAGCTGGGAGAGTGAAGAAGACGAAGAAGAAGAAGAAGAAGAAGAAGAAGAAGAAGAAGAAGAAGAAGATGATGATGATGATGAGGCAGTAGACCAGTGTGCTGTTGGGTTGATGAAGCTCAGTTAGTCAATATATACGATCTGGTTGAAACAAATCGGGGGTTGTATTATTTTGGACGTACAGCCAGGCATAGTAGGGCGGATCAGAGTTAGTAAACCCACCATTAGAAAACCAAGATCCCACCACCACCACCATCATCATCATCATCATCAATCTCTTGCACTGGCCTCATCCTCATCCCAGATTTCTCAAAAGATCAAACCAACCCAACCTATTACCTTGGACGCACTCCATCATCCCTGGTCAAATCCTCCTTCCAGACAAAGTGTTGGTTCTCACAACCCAACCCACCATCCAGGCCTCAAGCCGGTCTCAGTCTCAGTCTCAGTGTCTGTGTCTCTCCCGTCATTTTGTGACTACTTGGATTTCCTGGTCTGGGTTGTCTTCTGCCCTTCCGTTGCTTGCCTCACTCCTACTTACTCTCCTTCTCACTCACCATCATCCATCCAGTCCACACCCGTCTTTCATCCACCCAGCCCAGTCTCAACTCGCAACAATGACCATGCTTCAAACCCCCAGCTTCATCATCATAGATGAATAACTGTTACTCAACTTCCAATCCAATCTTCATCAGTTTTCCCTCCAGAATATTCTCTCATCCAATCCTCCAACTCACCCTTTGAATCCATCTAAAGATTTACGGTCCCATCCTCACTTGGAGTCCTCTTACTGACCTCAAGAGGATCTTTAATTGTTTCCTCTCAACCTCATTCAACCTTGATCACTAAGAAGGAGATGTATCAATTCACCTCCAACAACTTTGAGTTACAACAACTCTTGATATCCTCCTTAGATCATTCCAATCTGACAACATTGATTGATTGAGAGACTAGATTGTTCTTGGATCATCCTCAACCATCAGTAGTAGTCCTCCTCTCCTCTTGAACCCCCCTCCCTGGGTTAGGTTTCTCCCTCCTTTCTTACTTATCTTTTTGGATCCAATCACTTGTACTTTTTTTCTTCACACCACTATCTCAAATGATGATCTGAGTAGACTATGGTCCTCAAGTACCCATATCATCCTCCTCCTCCTGATCTTCATCATCATCATCATTTGCTGTGCTACCAAATCTGCTTTTAATCAATAACCTGAATCTTCTCAATTCCAATCAACAAAAAGTCAATCCTAAGGATGGATTGAGACCACCAGAATTGGATAAAAACTTTTTCATCTCCCTGCCTGGGTCACCCCTGGTAGGATGGGAGAAAATTGCCAAATATCCCCTGAATCAAGACAGTCTGACAGAAGATCTATCAAGACAATGAAGGTTCCTAACAATTGTGGGACCAGAGGATGATGATGATGAGCTCCAAACCAATGATCATCATTGCCACTGGGTTGACAACCTTTGCATCTAGCTTTGTGCCTCTCCTCCTCCCATGGATCCTGATTTTCAGCTTGATGGTGGTTTTGGAGGATGTAGAGAATGTTGATCATAAAAACTTGCGATGTTGGTTGTTGAGGATTTTTTGCAATAAAAAATAATATCCATAAAGAAAATAAAATCTGGGAAGTTTAATTTATTTATTTATTTATTTTTTAAAAAAAAATTGTTTAAAAAAAGAAAAGAAAAAAAATGTAACAGAAAAACCAATAGTTTGAAGAAAAAATAATTAAAACAGATGGTAGTGGCAGCTGGTTTGGGTACACTTTTTTCAATGAGGGTGATCCATTAAATCAAGTTGCAGAGGAATAGAATGGGGGGGGAAAGGTGGCCCTGGATGAATCACTGTGTTTTTTGAGTTTGAACCGTTGGGGAATTGAGGAAGTCTTCAGATAGGTGTATAGCCAGATTGTTGAGATCCCCAGTAGATATCCATCTTCCAGTGGATCAAAAAAAAATCAATCAAGTTTGTTGGTAGTTCACTCAAGAAAACTTGATAAGGTAGCATGTCTACACCTGTTAAGTGATAAGTTTTGGTGCAGAAAGCCCAGGTAGTAATAGAATGGAGTCTGCTCCAAAGTTTGGGTAACCCTTCTGCAATTGTTTTTCTGCTGCCTTTGCTAAAGCTCCACCTCTTGGATTGGTAAAATAGCAGAAGCTCAAAAAGTATGGGATGGTAAAACTCCACAAGTCACTGTAGTAAAATTATCAATAAAACAGGATCCACAAGCTTTCAAACACTCTTCTGCAATTTTTGGGTTAAAACTTTTAATCAATATCTTTTTGTCATCTATTAAACCTATTTTTGTGTTATCAATGTTTGATGCTCCTCATACTCTCATATAGACTTCAATTTTACAGTAAAATACAACAAAGGACAGCACAGCCACTGAACTCCCTACTCCAATCTACCCCCCAATGCTTTTCTGCCGTTATGTAGCATTCCCCTGGAAACCTCTCCCATTGTCTCATAACTCTAAAAACCTCTTTGACTACTTTCCCATGCCAAGGCAGACCCTCTACCTGACTTAAATCTCTACAATCCTTGAACATTTCCCCATGGTAACCTCTTCCACAAAATTTAAATGATTGCAAACTGTCCCTTGAAACCTTTCACTTCATCACACCCACTGTCCAAAAAATTTCATAACCAATCCATTCCCGCACTTTTTCCTTACTTTCCTATCCACACAAGATCCATTTATTTGTTGTTTGCATTTGGGAAACCATGCCCTCACCCTTTGCCCAATACCTTTGGTTCTGTGTTTAGTGGTTGGTGCAATCCTTTGTTCTCTGACCTATCAGCTCCTTGCATTTGGAAACCCATGCAACATGATTTTACATTTTGTTTTTCTGTGCTTGTTTTTTGTTGGTGAAATTTCCATTCATCCATTGTTGCTTGCCATGGTTCAATTTCTAGTTCATGTTTAGAAAAGACCACCACATCTCCCCCCAACTTTTATTCTATCCCAAGGATCTTCTCTACCACCTCCTACTACTATCCACCCTATACTTCATTAAAACCAACCATCCTATCCTTCATCTCCCACCTCATACCACTTCTTTGATAGTTTTACAATAATCTCATCCTCTTCCTGCAAATGATACTCTATGCCTGCACCAATGAACACTGCTTCCAATCAACTTTTTGCCCTGCATGCAACCAATGCAGGCAAACTCACCACTAATGCTTGTTTTTGGGTCCTACCATTAACTTTCTGAAGCCTCTTCATTTTTTTTCCCTTCCATTCCAATTTTAGCCAGTGTTTCTGCAAGAGACCTTTTTTTAACCCAATGGATGACTTTGTGGTACCAGAAAATGAAGACATTTGTTCCAAATTGTGGAAACCTCCTCTGGATTGTTCCACAGAGGATTCCCCAAATGTTTTGGTTGAAGATTGGATTTCACCCCCACTGCAGTGCAAAGACTATCCAAACTTGATTTCCTGGGCTATAGCTTGTTGCAGCTGCGCTGGCCATCACTCCATACACATACCACCCTTGGGAACGTCTGGTATGGTGATTATTTATACACATAGGCTCAGAAGTGAAGCAGTGGGTGGTTGGGGGCTCTGCCACACAATAATCAGAGGTGCTGAGCCCAAATTATACCTACTCTGGTGTGTGAAAAGCAAAATCTACTTTTAAAAAGGGGGATCTCACATGCAATTGGCAGGTGGTGAAGAAAATTGTGGCAGAAGAAGGCACAAGTTGTTCAAATTCCACTAATGGTAACCCAAAATTGGTCAAAAAGCACAATTATGGATCACCTTATTTGGCACAGAGACTAGTATTTTGGAAGAAGTATGGATTTAGGATCAGAGAAGGAGGCTTATGGTCAAAGAAGCAGTTAGAAGACTATAAATTATGTATCTGAAGATCAACTTTTGGGTATGTAATGGATTTCAGATTGGGCAGGTGATGGTTGGGACAATGCTTGTGAATTTTGAGGAAACAACATGCAGAGATCAAAGGGGATCTGTTTTGGAGGATTTCTGGAGATCCTCTAAGGTAGGCATGTTGGGAAAGATTAACTAGTAAGCTATTGAAGATAAGAAATTATTGTGTAATTATGCATGTGGATGGAACATGGCTGGCTGGATCATGACATGTATTAGTCAATTGCAGAGATATATAAGGGGCAAGGGTCGTGCAGAGGGTATCTCCCATTAAATTCTTGGTGTTTTTCTTGTTTTTTGAGGGTTGTATATATAGGGCCATGGTTACAGAAACATGTAAGCGGAATACCCAAAAGTCCACTGAAAGAAAACTAAATTATTAAAACCAAAAACTAGTAGAGCATTTATATTTGGGCATGAAAAAGTCTAGTATTCTTAAGACTTGCAGAGTAGTTTTCTGCTAGATATTTGAGGAGCCCATGAAGGAGTAGTTTGGGAAATCTTGGATTAAGATTTGCAGGGTTTTGATCAGGATAGAAAAAAACATGAAGAATAATTCCTGGGGTGGTGCAAAAGAGTGGAAAGGACTAAAGATCTGCAAAAGTCCTGCTCTTTTCAGGCATTTATTCTACTTGTGAAATGCTTGATACAATATCCACTACTAAAATTTACTTTGAAGGACCCTTAAAAACAAATCTGAAGCATCTTTACCTAAGAACCCAAATTTATCCTTTCTAAGGTATTTGTTTTGGTATTTCCACTTTATAAGGATTTATATGAGTAAGAGATGATAAATCTGATCCCCTGATTCCTCTATCCCCCCTTTCAACTCTTCACCTTCTATAAGAGCAGCCTTCTATATCAAACCTCAAAATAAAACAAGAAGAAAAATATGAGAAAATAAAAAAAGGCTCCCTCCACACTACCTTTCATCCTTATGAACCTCCACAATTGAATTGGAATGATCCCAGATATTATCTTCCAAGCCCCAATTCATCCACATACATACTTCCACCATTGCTTGCAATCTCCAAAATTCTACTAGCCAATCCCCCCCAACATGCCTAACTTTGAAGATCCCCATCAATCCTCCTTGGCAGATCCCCCTCAATCTGCAAATATTGTCCCCTCAAAGTTGACAAACTATTTCCCCCAAAATCACCAGCCAAAACCGCAATCCCTTGCATACCCCATAGTCAGTCTTCAAACACATACTTGATGGTCTGCAAGTTGCTTACTTTGGAAATAAGCTTCTCCACACCTATAAACATACAGCTCTTCCATCAATATTTTAAGTCCATAACAAAGCAGAACACGGCAGCTTGCACTCCCTGTGACACAATGACTTTCACAGCCCCAATAGGCAAAATTTGGGCTCAGCCTCTCTTCTATTGTGCTGCAGATTCGGCATCCTCCCACTACTGAGCCATTATTTTTCTGATGGTCCACTGCTGAGACTATGTCTATTTTTTTCTATAAGTAGCTACCACATCCCCCCACAATACAAATTTGGTCCCCAGGATTCCTACAGTATCTGCTCAACTCCCATCCTTCACCCCCAAACTCCACCACCCTAATGTTCAAAAATTTGTTCCCAATTGTCTTAGTCATCAGTATTTCCACTTGCAAATACTTTAAAAGAATGGGTATAACCTGTACCCGCACTGCAGATAAACTTGAGAGAGAAAAAATTCATGCTTGAGACAAAAAAATCTGAGAAACCCAAATAAAAAAAAAATTCACAACCCCTTCCCACATCACCCAAGGAAACAAAGACCACCCCAGACAAAGGTCTGCAATTTGGACTGAACATTCCGCACAGCTCTCTGCAGGTTTTCTGAGTTTCCCCATTGCCCAACACAAACAAAACATTTTCCAAATTTTAAATCCTCTGAAAACTCATCCCTTAAATGGTTGTCCATGCTTTTCACCTGTGCCACCAGTCTTCATAGTTTGGTCTAAATCCTTTGTCCCCTGCACAAGGAAATTCTTCATGTGGGCTGACATTGCCTCCCACTTCAGCTGCATACTTTCCAACTGCTCTAGCTGCTAAATCCCCCCTGGAAATTCATTCACCACCCAACATGGTCTGTTCCACCAATCCAACTTCATTCATAAACACACATTTGCTTGCAATCTCCAATTTTCATGAAAAAAATGCCTGCACCTTCTGGCAGGTATTGCACTAGGGGATGTGATTGAAACCCACTTTGAATTTTTTGAGGCTTTGGATTTAAGCATGAAATTGATTCCCGGATGTTTGCAGAAAATTCACACACAATGTTTATTGAATTCATGAAGTGGGGTGAAAATATTTACATAACAGAAAGGATTGAG
This sequence comes from Puccinia polysora, assembly GCA_025617555.3. Lineage (NCBI taxonomy): Eukaryota > Fungi > Basidiomycota > Pucciniomycetes > Pucciniales > Pucciniaceae > Puccinia > Puccinia polysora. Next base: position 6,898,384 of record CM062639.1, read on the forward strand.
AATATTTTATTTAATTTCAAAAGCATACTTTCATTTGAAAGATTTTGAGGAAATTTGATCAGAGCTGTGTGATATGGGCTGTGTTTTTTGATGGTATGAAGTTCCAAAATGATGAAAATTTAATTTTTATATCATGATAAATTGAACATATTGGTTAAAACAATGGGTTCAAATTTTCTGGTAGGGGTTATGTCTCAGTTTTTTGAGTTTAAATATAATTTCTATTTTATAATTCCATACCCTTTATGTCAGCTTGCTACTATTGCAGAGCAAGCTGCAAAAGTAACAAAAATAACATAAATAAAATAAATAAATAAAAATCTTATTAAAGGAGAAATAATATTAGAAAATATTATTTCAAATTCTGATTCTACACAAAAATTAAGGTAGGGTCACTGAATGACACCTACCTCAAATTCCTACTGCTTGTATTTTTAAATCAATTATGAAGATTTGGAAAGAGACACAGCCTTGGTATTTTGGCCGTTTTAATATTTCAAATGAAATCCACATGTAGGTTTCACAGTGAATTTTGTTTCAGAATCCAAGAGTTCTGTGATATGGAGGAGTTATGGGTGGAAATGTGATTTGTCATAATTCCCCCACGCAGCCGCAGCAACCAACACATCCGCGCGGGGCTGAGCAGCAGCACTGCCACCCTGTCCGCGTATCCTGACAAGCCATGTACACAGCCCTGGGCATCTGACAGGTACGCAGCCGTGGGACTATGGACTGACAGAGTGACAGACGGCTTGAGAAGCCTAGGTACCACATAAAGGTGTTACAACCCAGACGGGGACATACTACATATGTAATAAATGTCCCGAAGATAGTAGATAGTCTAAAAAAACATAAAATTATATAAGAATATTAAATAAACTTTGTACGTATTTTTTTAGAAAATATAATAAAAATACTAAATATTTCAAAAATAAGATAACCACTATTTTTAAAATATCTTAAAATAATTTAAATATACAATTGTGAGAACTTCAAGACATCAGTATGTCCGTAACATACTAAGAAAATTGATTATGTAAAAATGTTACATGTATTCCCATGGATTAAATTTTTAATTAATTATTTGAAGGAAATCAACAGAATTTTGAAAATAAGGAGCAAAATCAATATTATGATTTTACTCCCATCATCTAATACATAATGAGAACCCATCTGACATCAGATTACCCATAGGAATTTCTACTAAGAAAAATTATTAACATCCTGGGAATATTTACTAAGGATAATTAATTAAATGATGATCATGTGGATAGATTAGTGTTATTTACACGTCAAAACATCAATCAAAAGGTAGAATAATTCCCATACCCTGTGGAATTATATTTTACCCGTGCTACAACACCAAGAACACGTGACAGGCTACTAGTGGCTACCCTGATAGGCTCAGTGCCCGTCCCTTTGAGCCCCTGTACCCCTCAGAAGGACAATATTGGGAATCAAAAATCTGTAAATATAGAGCTCTTTTGAGGATATTTATACCCAGAGACCCAGTTATATTTGCATCCAGAAACCGTGCCAAGGTAATGAAATGCTTATAAGAGATAAGTAAGTGATTTATGGCTTATTATCATTAATAATATCCGTCGCCAAACCCTTTTTATCAATTTAAACTGCTGAACAACCTTTTAAACCCCAGTAATAGGTTCAAACCATCAGTTCACGTCCAAAACAGGTACCTAAAGGATTCAATAAAATACCAGTGAGTCTTATTATCATTTTTTCTGTTGTGGAAGCTTGGCTACAAGGCCCTGCCACTCCACCATATATGTTATATATATATTATCTTTGGGAAATATCTCCTTTAAGAATATAAATGAAAGGTTCCAAAGTAACCAGTTATACGTGTTTTCAAAGTGAATTCCCTGAACAGAGGTGTTAAAGATCCCCAATATTATTGTGGCCCCTCTATTAAAATTTTTTAATAGTCAATCTATTAATATTGATTAATAATATTAAATCATAACCAAACCAATTAACCTTGCAATATATTTATCCAAATATTTTATGTGTTTTTGGTGCATTTATTGAATAATATATTTATTATTTACTACATCACCTCTGGTAGCTAAAGGATAGCAAGGGTCTTGGAATCCAGGAGGCTGATAATATAGATTGGCTTAAAATATGGCAATAAAACAAAATATAACACCTCATTTTTTTAATAGGAATATATAGGAAAATGAAAATATTCTGTTTTATTACCTCCTTTTTTAGAAGTAAATAAAATTCAGCTGAATTCAAAAACAAATTTATTCAGAAATCAATAGAATTTATATTAGCTTACCAAATGGTTGATTTCCACAGCACAATAAAAATTCTTGGAAGTTTGTGAAAAATTTGATTCATAAGCAATGCTTTCCACAAATCCTGATATGTTATATTAAAGTATAACCAATACTGATCCAACCCCTTGATAAAAAATTTGAGCATGGAGATAATTGAGTCCAAGGTATGGATTTATTGGATTATGAATTGGTTCAAAAGGTGGAAACCTTTTAACAATGAGGAAATATTTACCACACCTTTTTTCATGAAGGATGGACAATAAATTTTCCATATCACACAAGAAGTGATTCATTGCTCATGAAAAGGACATCTGAAATTTAATTTTATTGTAGCAATAGGGTTTTATGTGATTACCATGGAAGAAAATTGGTTTTCAATGAAACAAATCAACCTCATATCATGGAAGGAGGTTGTATTTTGACTGATTTTCAATGAATTCTTCTAATTTTTATTCTTCCAAAGCATTTATTTTTTTCTAGCCTTTGAAATATCACCTTTATGGCAAGTTTTGAACAGAATTTGAAGATCTGGGAGTTGATCAGAATTGATCCCCAAAGCATGCCAGCCGGATTAAATTGGTTGAAAAATTTCTTGAAGGTTGAAACTTTTAAGGAATTCATTAAAGAGAGACTTATAAAGTGAAGCTGAGAATTAAAAAAATTAATCAGCTCAATGCTCCCCATAAAAAATTTGGTTTTAAGAAATTGGTGTCACCAACATATATTTTTATTTTTTTAGACCAAGGTGAAGATGTGATTCAGCCCTTGTCCTGACCAAAATGAAAATATTGAGGGAGACAATAGAGCTTGATAATCTTGGCCATGGCTGGGAGAAATAAATTGTTGTCTTGGGTTCAATTTCACATCCCCAATCTAGAAATTGTTCCTCACAGTAAGCCAAAGGTAATTCATCCAATTCGCCCAAATGGGAATTATTAAGTTCACATGACATGACCAAGTTGATAATAACAAAAATTATGGAGGTAGTTGAGAAAAGAATTTCCTCCCATGAGCCATCTTCTGAGTTCCACTTTCACCTTGGAATCAAAAAAAGCACTACAAGAATGAAGTACAAAAACAACAATTCAGCAGCCTTAGGATTACTAGCAGAAATAAAACTTATTTTTCTGGGCAAACTAGGAATCCAAAATGGAAATAAAATTGAATTATTAGCCTCTTGAAAAAGTTTGAGTTCCTTGGGATTAATGCTAAATTTTTTTTGATTCAATACATGTCTGATCTTTTAATTGATCTGCATGATGTGGATTGATTTGATCTTCAACAGAGCGGTGGCAGATTTCCTGTATGGAACTTGGAATGCTCTTCCCAGATTCATGTTGAATTCCTGATTTCTTTTCCATGGCTCTAGTTGAATTTATTTCTAGTAAGGACTCTTTCTTCTTTCCTTTCTCCTCTGATAAAGGGAAATATTTAAGTGAGATGCTTGTTGATGTATTCTCAAGAAGTCTTGAACATGAACAGGTGGTTGAAGGAGTTAAGATTCCAAATATTCCCAAATTGTTGAGGAACTGGGAGGATGAAGCCTTCTGGACTACAAAAATTGGTACTGACTTCTCTGTTGCATATTTGATGGCCCTTCTTTCTGCTAATTTTCCCAATTTTGAACCTTTTCAATTGGATTGAGAGCCAAATATTCTGTGTTTTTTTGGGGGGAAGTCTACTTTAATTTTTTGACTCTTCTCCAAGTGAATGTCTGGGATCCTTCAGGTGGCAAGTAAAACTGAATTTTGGATCTGGATTTGAAGCTGCTAGCTTGAATATTTTTCCCACTTCTTGGGTAAGTTTTTTGCCTTCTCTCAGAATTTAGGATACCTTTTACAGCCTTGACTATTCCAAGTTAGTTAATACTTTAATTCCTTATCATTCCTTGAATGAATGTATGCATTACATCAATTGTTGTCATTTTTTTTGATTCCCAGTATGGTAGAGTCTGGAAAATTATGTACCATGCACCATGTGTCCTTAAAATGTTGTTTGGGAAATCTTAAATTTACAACCCTACAAAAACTGTTCACAATGTGAAATGGGTTGTGCGGCCCGGTTTTCAACCCATCAGAGCCATGAATGGCCATTTGAAACCCATCTCAGTTGTGAATGGCTATTTGCAACCAAAAAAGGGTTGTAAATGGCCATTAAGGACTGGGATGAATTGTGAAAGGCCATTCAAAACCTGTTTGTTGTGAGAAAAAAAAAAAACAGAAAAAAGAAAAAAAAGAAAAAAAAGAAGGGAAATTAAGAATAAAGCAAACAAAAATAAAGAAAAAATTGAAAAAAAAAGAAAAAAAAAGAAAAAAAAAACACCAAAAAAGAAAAGAAATTGAAAAAATTGAAAAAAAGAAATTAAATGGAAATTCTAAAAATTTCACCACTCCAGGACCATGAATGTGCAGCCCATAATAATAAACAATGAAAAAATCTATGGACCAGCCCTAAAGTAAAAACACCAAAAAATAAATCAAAAATGAAAAAGTCTATGGAACAGCCCTCAATGAAGAAAAATTCATACCTTGCACAACTGAAAACCAACTGAGAGGCAAGGCCTAACCAAAAGTGTATGAAACTGGATGAAAGACGAGTCCCTTCACAGTTATTATGGTGTCACATACCAGTGACAAACACCAAAAAATACAAGTTCAACTTGTGTAAAACCAATCCCATCACAAGAAGATAAAATACTCCTTATTGTGGGATCTAATTCTCATGATAGGATCAGCTAGACCAAAACCAGTTAAACTTATTCCATTGGACTAGCACAAAACTAGATCATCCCCCCCAAAAAATAGGGCTATTACAATGAGGTGGACTTGTGTCAAGCCCGCCTCAATGGACTAGCCCTAAATTAAAAACACCAAAATAGACTTATATCCAGTCGACCTTAATGGACTAGCCCTAAATTAGAAACACCAAAAAGAGAGAGAAAAGTTCAACTTGTGTTAAGCTGATCCCATCACAAGAAGTGAAAATACTTCTTATGATGAGATCAGCGCAACATAAGTTGAACTGACTTACCAATAAAATATCATTGAAAAAACTCAACATAATGATTTTCAAAATGTGATAACCCTTTATATTAATAGAATTAAAAGATCAGCATCAGAAAAAAAACCTAAAAGATGAAATAAAAATTGTTCATAAATTAGAAGGAAAATTAAGTTTATCTTTGAGATAATAAACCCAACCATAAGATTTTGAAGAAGTAAAAAAAGCAGGTTTTGAAACAATGGGTGGGATTGGAATTATATCTTGCTCAAGTACAAGATGAACCCAGTGATTTTTGTTAATAAAGAAAATGAAGATGGCATCTGATCATTCTTTTACACCCATTTTAATAGGAGTATAGGTACAAAATGAATCCAATGAAACAAAAAATATTGGAATTTGATAAGTATCAGCTATTAATTGGCCCATTTCAAGCTTTGCAATCCATTTTTAAGAGGGAATCTTTTCATTTATGTCATTAAAATCAAGTCTTTGTTCTATTGTTCCAAGGTCCTTACTGCCACCAAGGATCTTAGAGTAGTATGTCTTATTTTTCCTCAATGTTTCAATAATTTCCTTTTTTACTTTAAACCATGCATTCTCATTGTAACCAAGTGGTTTAGCAATGACTATAAATCTGAAATTCCCATCACCAACAAGATTCCAAACTTTCCCCAAGAACTTATGTAAGTTCCCAGGTATGTGATTGAGGTATTTCAATTTTGGTTCCTATTATCAAAACTAACTTAGTACTCATTATTTTAATAACATCAATGAAATCAATAGTCATCAAAGATGAGCTTCTGGTTGAATTCTCCACTTATTCTTCATCCTCAGAAGAGGGAAGATTCCAAATGAAAGGAGCCTAATTCACTTTCAGTCTCTTCCTCTGAATTATGAAATTCAGATGAAGAGCCTTGCTTGCACTACAGAAATCATTTCCCCATCAGTTCATTAAACCATAAAAATGAAAACTTCTCAAAATAAAAGAATTACAATTTTTGGTTTTTGAGGTTGCCTTCTGAACTGCTTTTCCCTCTTAAGTTACATTTAAAAATTTTTGAATTGTGAAAGTTCAAAAAAAGTGGTTTTCAAATTGAATTGAATGTGGCTGGACCTTAAGACCTTTGGCTCAAGCCTTGGCTTGGAAATAAAAGTGGCTTTGTACTTGAACATGGAATTTAAAATCTCCAATCTAAATTCTTGAGGTTGTCCCATAAGCATGGAATTCAACTTGTTAGAAAATTGAGTTCTTTCAAGCACTGGATCTGTGTCAATATTTGAAAAATAAAGATAATAATTAATCTTTCAATCCAATAATTGGTACCCTCCAAAAAACCCAAAAACAAAACTTACTTCACTGGAAGTGTCATAGTTTAACTCTCACTGAGGACAAACATCCTCTGGCACAACAGATCCTCTTTAAACTAGTAATTCTGCTAAGATGTGGGAACAGGGAAAGATCATTGTTTTGAATATTACTTTGAGAACACTTTTCCATCATGGTTGCACTTCAACTTCTCAGAATGATCCCAAAGGATTTCAATTGCCTCAATTGACAATTTGTAACACAAAGCTGAAAGTTATTTTGGAAGAATGGTTCTGAACTTTGTTTGAGAGTTTTCAAGCAATGCATGCACAGTTTTTCTGCGGCTTTCAACAGTTCCTCCCAGGTGTTTCCACACATCAAATATTTTCCAAAAAGATCCTGAAAGTAATTTTTTGAAAGTAGCATGGGGGCATTCTACCCAAGAAGTTTTTTTATTTCCAAAGTCTGGGTTGACACAAGTCCACGCCATTACAAACTTCTCTTTGATAGGGAAAATTTTCTTTTCCATATAATCAAGCACATCCTCACGGTCTTTCAAGGAAAACTGTATAAAAGTTTCAGCATCAGCATTCCCAGCAGAGTTTGAAAGCAGAAGCAATAAATTGGCCTACTATGAGTTCTGCATCATTGACTTCTGCCTCCCCCTTGGCTATAGAGTACCCATAATTTGCCCACAGGGTCATAAAAATTTGCCAGCCTTCATTGAAATAACTTAAGCAAAATTCAAAATTTTCTTGAATATTTTGAGACAAGTTCCAGGAGCACAACTGTTTGGATGACTCAAGAAAACTATGTTCAATAGCTCAAATCAGGGATTTTTCATGGTCCGTCACAAAGAATTTGGGAAAACTCTCTGGATCATAAGCCAACCCCTTTTTTGCATTTGATTTCAAACTTTAGAACTAAAAAGGTTTTTTTTAAAAAAAACCAAAAGCCCTTTTAAAAGATTTCCTGTTGGCTGTCATTCCTACAACATGCAATAGAGCAATTTTTTACCTATTTGTTTTACAAGTACAATCCAACAAAGCAATATGATGGATTTTTTTGCAAATTTTTATAGACCAGGATGAGACAAGAAGAGGGCCTCTAAGTTAACCTCTCCGCCAAATCTTGAACTGGAAAGCCACTGGTTTTCCTGGAGAATTCCAAATAGAAAGTCCATAACATCCTTCCCATTGATTTCTGCTTGCTTTACATTGTGCTTAGAGTTAAATTGTTCTATTGTGAATGTATTCTACACCATAAATCTTGCTTAATTTATTTTGGAAATAACCTGTGACTTTCTCACTTGCGCACTATTGTACTGATGTAGAAACTCCAAATCTGGATACTTGCAAGTCTCCTCAAGTGAAATACCTTGGTCTCTTCAGTAATTGACCCTCAGTCATTTCCACTCCAGACTTTGATTAACTCACCCCTTCTTCTCAACTCCACTCTAGAATACTCCCTTGTTGCTCATCTTACCCATCAAACATCAAACTCATCACAAACCAGTCTGGAATAATCTTCAAAGATGGTAAAGCAGAACATTAATTCAACACTCCAATATGCCCCATGCTTCTAGACTAGCCTCAATCATCCAGGTCTCCTAACTTTAGCCAGAAGGTCTCAAGATTGATTCCTCAGCTTCTCAGACTGCACTAAACAGTATGCTGGTCTGTTCTCTTTTTATTTCCTTTCTGTCAATCATGATTCTCAATGTTGGAACTACTGCTCTGTAGTGCCCGCAAATGTGTACCAATCAAAGTAGTTGAGAATTCTGTCTGAAATACTGAGCCTACATCTCTTAGCCTTCCTGTTGGCATGATTTTCTTCTTTCCTTCAGACCATTGCAAGATTGTTTGTTTCATTCACTCATTTCATTTTATCTCTGAAATAAAATAGTGGTCCAGGTCCACTGGGTTATTAAGTTCTTTCAATTTCCTTTCAAGTTGCACTGTATTGAGCCCATCTTTCATGCCTGATTTAAGTTGATCCAAGGCTACACCAGAGATTCTCCTCAATTGAGGATGCACTGAGGGGTTTTCAGATGTTTGATGATTGTGTAGGCCATTTCCAAGGGAGAGATGCCACATGAGATCTTCTACTGTAAAAATTGCACAGATTATGAATTAAAAACACACCTTCCTCATGTAAGTTTGCCTAGTGACAATCAGCGGTTTGGTCAGTAGAGTAGTTAATAATAAAAAATAATAATGTTGATTGATCAAAAAAATGGATGTGAAATGAATGTAAATATATGTGGATGGATACAAATCATGAAGGGGGATGAGGGGTCCTTTTATAGTGAAGAGAACTCTCATCAAAAAACTGGGAACACAAAATGAACAAAAGATAAAAACTATTTAAAACAAGAGAGGAAGGGTGTGAATGCACACCTTCTTACTTTGTGACATTGTCTTGGTGTGGAGCTTTCTCTTTCTGGGAAAAATCCACCATTCTGAGATGAAACTGAAATTCTCAACAGCATTTATTGAGCAGTGATTCTTATTCCAATCCCACTTGGAATGCACCCTTCTTTTTCTTGGTGTTAACACTGGAGTAGCAGTGAACCTGAAGACCTCAGACTTTTCTCTTTTGCTTTGGCTCTTCAATTCTTGCTATGGTTTATCAACATTTACTTGGTCCATTTCATTCTTAATCCATAGATGAATTTCATCTATTATTTTTCTTTCCTTTTCTTCATTGGAGCCATCACCCTGCTCCACTACTTGAGTCACCTGAATGAGACTGAGTCTCTGGGAAATTCCTGTGTTGTGTTTCACAGGAATTGAATCTTTAATAACTTCCATGTTATTAAACATATTTATATAATTTTTTTTCCATCATGATCCATATTCTCTCCTCTTTCCTTTGGTAATGGAGTTTTATTGATAAATTCAATATTTTCACTTATATTTCCATCTACAGGTATTACATCCTCAACACCCCCCTTAATTCAGTAGGGGGAAGTAAATTCATATCTATGGAAAAATTTATATTTTTGGTTCTATCCAATGCTGTAGTCATTATGTCTGCATTCATATCTGCAGTTGGAACATATTCTAATGCTACTTCTTTATAATTTAATGCTTATCTCATGTAGTTGTAATGAACATCACTGTGTTTTTTTCTGGAGTGAAAAACTGGGTTACTTACCAACTTTATGGCACCTTGATTATCAGAATAGATTAAAGCATAATATTGAGGCTTATAAGTGTCTTCAAGTGTTTTTCTTATCCATTTTGCATCCTGAGCTTCAGAGAGATAAGCTCTGTATTCAGCTTCAGTTGATGATACTCTTATTGCTGCTATCTTCTTTGATCTCCAAGGAATCAATCTATTACCAAGAAAATAGGCAAAGCCACTTGTTGACTGTTTTAAATTATCTTCTGCCAAAATTGAGTCAGAATACCTCAAAAGGTTAAAATAACCTCCAAAAGGGTACTCAAGACCTAAGATTTGAGTTCCTTTCAATTATATAACACATCTTTTGAATGCATTCAAATTTTGCATTCCAGGATTCTCCAAGTTTTGAGAGAGTATCCCTACAGTATAAGTTATATCTGGTCTTGAAAATTGAGACAAAGAATTAAAAGATCCTACAGCTGCTCTGTAGTCCAGACCTGATTTCTTAAATTCTCCAATTTCCCCATCATTAGCTTTCTCCAAATTCACATTATATTGGAGTGGTGTTGCAAAACCTTTGTCATCTTCCATATTGTACATCTTGATCAAACCTTAACATAATGTTGTTGGTATACTCTGATTGATCCATCTTTTCTGTTGGTTATCTTCATTCCTAGAACATTTTGAGCCTTTCCTAAGTCCTTAATTCTGAAATCATTCTTCATCTAATTCATCAATTCTTCCTTCTTTGGCCCAATGACTATGATTTCATCTACCCAGAAAAATAAAATTTTTCCATTATTAATGAAAAACCATGGGTCTGCTTCACCTTTTTGAAAAAAATTTGAATCTAACCACTTGGAAATGGTGCTATACCATGATCTTGCTGGTTGCTTAAGTACATATAATGAATTCTTGAGTTTGAGTAAATACTCATTATTCCCCCCCGCAATGAGGCATCTATATGCTGCATTCTCAATGCTTCAGGCTTTTTCTCACCAAGCCATTCATTGAAAATATCTGGTATTTTCATATAGACTGTCTCATCTTCTTCTAAAATAGCATTCAAGTATGCTTTGACAAAATCTGCTTGTCTTATATACTCACTTCTGTGAGCTGCAAATGCAAATAAATATCTCAAAGATGATCATCTTACAGTTGGGGAGAAGGTTTCCTGATAATCAATTCCTTCTTTCTGTTTGAATTCTTGGGTTAAACACCTAGCTTTTTATCTTTGTAGCGGCCCCAACAAATTGAACTTCTGTGTTAAGAATCATCTGCTTCCAACTGAGGTTTTCTCTTTTTCAACCTCTTCTCTTCATATAACTTCAAAAACTTGGTTAGTCTCTAATTATTTCAATTCCTTAAACATGAAATGCTTCTACTTTTGCCTATCTGGCAAATTCATAGCTTGCTTAAAGATATTTGAAACTAAATTTTTATTGATATCAAATGATGACTTAAATGTCATTATCTCTTTTTCTTCTTGAACAACTTCTTCAATTTTATCAACAACTGCGCAGTGTGCCCTCCATCCACCATAACTGTCAGTCTTTCTATTATTTTTCTGAATATTCTTTACTGGTTCTTTGACCAAAAGCCTCTCTTCTGGCTGCTTACTCTCTTATTGATCTTTTTGCACATTGTGGTTTTCTTCTGATTGTTTAATATCTTCTGGCCCCTGCACATTGCTTTCTTCTTTTGATTTGGTTATTTTCAAATGTTGAATTGGGGGAGGGACAAAATCATCATGGTTTTTTGTCAAGGGAAACACTTCTTCTTCAAATGTAACATCCTTTGCCCCAATAATCTTCCTGTATTTAATCCAATACAGTCTACTGAAGGTACTCATATAATCATATCCCACTAAAACTCCTTTTCCAAATCTGGAATCTAATATTCCAGAATCATAGTAATGATACACACTGAAAAAGGCTAGACATCCTATTTCCCTTAATTTCTTATTATTTGGAGCTTTCTCCATAAACCTCTCATATGGGCATGCTTTGCATTCATCAATAATGTTATGTAAATAAAAAAATGTTGAGATTATTTCATCCCACAAAGACTTGGGCAAGTTTCCATCTATGATGATGGTCCTGACGCTATCCATCAAATTCATGTTCATTCTTTCCACAATTCCATTGTTCTGTGGGGTATGAGGAGTGGTTGTTATATGTTCTATTATGAAAGAACTCATAATATGCTCAAATTTTTTCCCTAAGAATTCACCTCCTCCATCAGTTATTACTCTTCTGAGTTTCTTCAAGAATCCTCATCTTGTCCATTTCTTCAATAAATATTTTACCTCATCAGCTGTATCAGATTTATTTCTGATGCCTTTTACCCAGGAAAAATTACTATCAGTTTCCGGCAGATTGAAGAAGTACTTTGAACTTCACAAAGACATGGGATTGAATGGTCCAGCCAAATCAATTGAGAATTCTTATTCTACTACTTCTATTCTTTCTCTCTTCATAGAGAACTTGTTTCTGGTCATCTTTCCTATTTTACAGCTTTCATAGTTCTAATCAGTGCCTTTGTGGCCAAATCTTCTGTGCACCACAGATGAGTAAACACTTCTTCCTTCTATATGAAGGTTTGCCTCTAATAACTTTGATTTGACTATACCATCAAACACTATCTTCTTGTCATTCTTGACTTGAAACTTTTTTCCTAATTTCTAAATCTGACAACCTTTGTTCAATAAAAAAATCAGAGAAAAAAAGTTATATGGTAATTAAGGAACAAAATAAACTTGTTTAAATTGAACAGGTCCATAATTCTCTGTTTCAAGTCTAACAAAAACTTTTTCTTGAATTTTTATGCTTCTACCTTTCTAACCAATATTTAAAACACTACTATTTGGTACAAAATTATTAAAATAGTCTTTCTTGTTGAAAATATGATCAGTACAGCCAGAATCCACTAGTATTCCACTTGATCCTCTATATTTATTGGAAAACAGAACACATGTCAGGTGCTTCTGCTGACTACCATTGGTAAAAGGTTTAGTCACATCAGAAAGGTAACCTTCTCCATTATCCAAAAATTGATACTTGGTCAGATCTGCTTCATTACTGTTACTGAGTTCTATTTTGAACCCTGCTTCTTCTTCCAAAAAGGGTTCAGTGGTGAAAAGGTCTTCAATTTTTGATATTTTTGCCATAAGACCAGTTACTTCCTCCACTTCATAATTTTTAGAATAAAAATTTCTCTTTTTTGATGAAAACCCTTTAGAAGAATTCCCTTGACCAGACTTAAATTCATTGGCAATATGGCCAATATTTTTAAACTTGCAACATTTGACATTCTTTTGATTGACTGTATTCTTACCAAAATTCTTGGAAAAAAAAGCTTGGTTGTTCTTTTATTTTCTGTTGAACTGGGTGGTATATTTCTCAATCCTGTTGAGAACCTCCACTTAATTTGGGATTGGATTAATTTGTGAGATAATTATCACCAGGGACTCAAATTCCCTAGGCAGTCTCTGAAGAATGTTTGAAGACAGACACTTTGAGACCATCTTGAGCCTAGAGGATCTAAAACTTCAAATTGCCTTCCGCATATCAGCCATGAACTGGTGTGTGTTGGCCAAGCTTACATTGTGAAGGTTGCTATAAGCAAAGTTCTTTGTGTGGCTGCTATTGCCCACAAATTTTTTCTTTAAGTGGGTCCATAAGATGGAGCCCCTGCCCTTTTCCATGGGTTTGAGGGCATTGGCAACAAAGCCAAGCAGGTCTTTGCTAGGGTACCGGATAAGGAGATGGTAGCTCTTGCATTCCATCTCTGCATTTATCTTTTTTGGGTTGCCAGTCATTATGGCAAGGTAACCAATGTTGGCAAGCTTGCTATTGAGGAGAGTCAACCACACAAAGTAGTTGTTTCTGTTGAGAAACAATATTGAGCTCAGACCATAATTCAAGTTTTTTTGATCAGTTATTTTTAAAATGCGCGGGATGGACAATAATGAGGAATTAATGAATGATAAACTGATAAGATTGTGACGTGATTTATTAGAACTGAAAACCAGAAGACTGCAGACCAGAGTTAAAAAGTTAAACAACCGGAACAGAATGAGAGAGAAGAAGAAAGATGAAGAGAAAAAAAGCTTAGATGTTGTTTAGAGAGTAGATGAGAAGAGAACCCTGGCAGCACAGAAGTAGTAGAGGAAAGAAGACATAGGACAATGGCTGCAAGCGGCGGAACTAGGTTGTCAGATGCGTTGAGCTAGGGTGATCTTGAGGATCATGTTCTTACCAGGAACAGACTTGTAGATAGGGACTTGATCAAATGGAGACTTTGATGAGATCAAACCGGATTGAGGAGAATAGATGGTTGAGAGGAAAAGATGGGCCAATGATGATTTGAGAGGAATAGACAAGATATAGGAAGCATACTGAAAAGAAAGAAAGAAATAAGAAGTAAAAGGTATTGAAGAAAAAGAAAGAGATCGCAAGGAAGAGCAAGAAGAAGGAGGAATCAAGTCTTCCCCCGCTAGCCAGGAGGAGCCCGGATCCTTTCTGAGGGAAGGGTCCGAGTCAGCTGAGGACCCAAGTGTCACAGGACAGATCATTGGGGGACCCGTCCAAGTTTGCCCAACCTTGGAGACAGATTCATAATAATATAATATTTGACAATATTTAACACCCCACATGACTGGTGAGGGGATGATCCAAGAGATCAGTTGTCTGGAGTGGCAAAGATTTTTTTTTGGAGGAGTTCCAAGGAAATCATTGAAGAAGCTTTTGTGAGGGAATCAGCAACCATTTACTGACTTTGAATTTGATTGAGAGTAAACTCCCCGTCAGCAAAGTCCTCACGCAATCCTTTTGTTTTGATATCTATACGTCTGGACTTTGAGTGAGATCAAAATTTTTTTATTTTGTCGTCCAAACCCTTGTTGTTGATGTGTAAGGTAGACTTGGGTTTGGGCATTTGATATATCTCACCAATGAGGTGTTTGATCCAATTAAGCTTGAGGTAGCAATCCAGTAGCACATTTAATTCAGATTTGGTGGAGGAATAGGTGATATTTTGTTGTCAAGTAGAATTCCAGATGATTGGGCTTCCATAGTGGAGGATAATTTACATGGTTTGGGACTTGTGGAAGGTCAGATTGTCTCCCCAGGTGGCATTGCTGAAACTTGAGAGAATTTCTTGTTTGGGTTCACAGCTGTTGACAAGCTTGAAATCCTTGGTTGTTTTGAGGTATTTCCACACCTTCTTGACTTCTCTCCAGTGATTCATCCCTGGCTTGGCGTTGAATCTAGCCAGGCTAGACACAGAGAAAGAGATGTCCGGACGTGTGTACTGAGCTAGGTGATTAAGGAGTCCATTAGCGGATCTATAGTTGATGCTTAACTGGCAGAATTTGGCATGGTAGGTATCAGCTGCAGGTTCAAGATTCAAATTTTGAGTCAGTGGAACATGAAGGTCCTTGCAGGATGATAATCCCAGTTCTTCCAGGCTTCAAGCAATGTGATTGGGTTGGCTCAGGAGAATCTTATTGCCCTTGAGTTCCATAAGCATTCCAAGGATGGTGTTGGGAGGATGGCAAGACAAGTTCTTGAATCATTCTAAGAAGTTGGATTCAAAGGCATGGGAGTTACCTACATGAATCAGGTTGTCTACGTGAAAGTAGATGATTTCTTTTATCTGAGGGTTGAGATAGAGGCAGGGATTGCTAGTTGACTCTTGATAGCCTTGAGATTTGATCCATGAAGTCGGTGTCTTGTACCAGTTTTTGGGGGATTGCTTCAAGCCGTAGAGGGGTTTTTTTAGCTTTAGATAGGGAGACTTCCTGTTGGACCCTTCTGGAGTTCTTATGATAACTGTTTCTTTGAGAGAAGCATGTAAAAATGCACCCTTCACTTTGAATTGAGTCAATTTAATTTTCCTTTTTAGACTTTATGTGAGGGCAACTTGGAGTGAACCGAGTTTGCCAGTTGGTGCCTAAGTTTCATTATAATTGATTCCTAGAACTTTGTTGAATCCTTGGATGCAGAGTTGGGCTTTGTACTTGACAGGATCACCGTGGTAGTTCTCCTTTACCTTGAAGATCCAAGCCGTATTTAGAATGTTGTCTGGGGTGCTGTAATATTCTTCCCAGACATCCTGAAGCTCTAGGGAGTTCAATTTGTCGTTGGCTGCCCTCTTCCACTTTGGCCATTCAGGACACTTTTGTTCAGCCTTGTAAGAGGGGGGTTTGTAGTAGTGATGGAAACCATATCTTTGAGGTTTTCTTGTCTTGCACCTGGGCCTTTGAGAGGTGGATTTAGTAGGAAGTTCTGGAACTGGACAAGGCAGAGAAGGAGGATCAGGGGATGATGACGCTACCAATGCAATGTCTTCCCAATCCAATTCAGATTCTGAAAGGTTGTCCTGAGATTCTTGTATGGTGTATTGTTTTTCAGCTGAAGAGAAGTTGGATTTGCTTGACTTGGCGTTTGTTTGACTGAAGAGATCCATCCCAGGCAATTTGAAGAAGGGAAAGTTGTAGAGACAATCTTTGAGAAACTGGACGTGTTTGTTTTCAACAACAGAACCAGATGAGTTGAGAATGGGATAAGAGTGAAAAATGGGATTGAACCCAATCAAAACCACTTCCAGTCCTTTCTCATCAAATTTTCTCCCCTTTTTTAGTCAATTCACAAGGTAAATAGCAGGGGATCCTACAGGTTTCAAATATTTAGCGGGTAGTTTCTTGTTGAAAATAAGTTCCCAAGGGGATTGGTGATTAACTTCCCTAGGCACTTGGTTAAGCATGAAACAGCAACTTCTGACCACAATGTGCCAGTAGCTCTTGTTCAATCTGGAAGAAGAGAAGGTTGCACGTGCTGATTCAATGATTGTTTGATTGGCTTGTTCAGCTTGACCGTTATGTGGAGAGTGGTAGGGTTCAGACATCAAGAGCTTGATGTGCTTGGTCTTGGCAAAGCTTTTCAAGGTATTGTTTTTGAATTCTGTCCCCTTATCCAAAAAGATTTCCGTTGGGTAGTAGTTGAGCCGTTTGTGTTCAGTCTTGAGGATGCTGATGATAACGTCTGAAGTTTCTTCTTTTGAAATAAGGGGGAAGGCCAAGAGGTAACCAGTGCAGTTGTCCACAAGAGCTAGGGTATATCTGTGGCCAGCCTTTGATTATGGAGTGATTGGTCCAGTCAGATCTAGATGAATTCTTTCTAGGTTCTTGGAAAAGGGTGTTGAGGTAGCTGAGAATGGAGCCCTTGTGATTTTGCTCCCCACGCAACCATCACACTGGAAGTTGCTTAATTCATCTTTAGAGTATTGACCTCTGAGGATAGTTTTGAGGGTGAAGATTGAGGCGTGCCCATACATCTTATGGAGGTTGGAGAGCAATTGAGCTTGGATTGACGGAGATGGTGAGGATTGATTTGAGAGATTGACCAATAGTTTGTTTCCAGCAATTTTGGGCTTCTCAATGACAAATAGGCTGTTGCGGATCAGACGTTTAAGTAAGGTCTGGCCAGCTTGGGTGACACTGAATCAATATTGTTCTTGTGAGAGATTACATCCCTTCTTTTCCAGGAGACCGGGGCTGATAAGGTTGACTACAATGTTAAGTACGTAAATAAATTCTTCAAGAGTAACAATAGAGTCCTTCCACTCCAGTCAAACAGTGCCTGTTCCCCGTATCTTGAGATTGGCTTCTAGTTTGCCTGTTTTGATCTTGTGCAACTTGTCCTGCATGTTGATTGAGGTGAAGTACTTCAGATCTTTGAATATGTGTATATTGGCGCCAGAATCTAGGAGAAGGTTAGGTGTGTTATCAGCGTTGATCCAGAGTGTGAGTAATGCGTGGTAGTTGATGGTGGGAGTCTTCTTGATTCAATTCTTCCATTTGTTCTGTGGCTCTATCCACCATGCTGGAGCAATTTGAGGATGGAGATGAAAGCAAGAGGATTTGGGATGCGTGCATTAGGGTTGTGAAAGCCTTCTTTGCACCAAATGCAAGTCTTTCTGTCTCCCTGATCTTTCTTGCTCTTAGTAGTCACTAAAGTAATGTCAGAGGTGGACTTGCCTGTTTTAAGTTGTGCCTTGCGCTTGTTATTGTACTGGGTTAGATGGTTGAATACAGCCTCTACTTTCACCAACTTTTCTCCGTGCATAATTTGTTGTTTTAGGTTCTCTAAAGTAGGTGGAAATTTGAAAAATATAAGGTACACCAAAATATCCTTAGGTAGCTCTATTCCAACATTGGCCATGCGAGTGAGAGCTTTTTGAAAGTCCATTATAAATCCCTCAATGGTGTGTTTGTTTAATGGAGCATGGAGAAATTGGTTGAAGATACAAGCTCTATTGGCAGTCTCAGACAAGGAAAACCTGCGGGTAATCTTGGCCCAGAGTAGTTTAGATGATTTTATGTTTGCGGCGTTGACAACGTTTGCATGGGTTGTTCTATCCAGTTTAGATAGAATTATTTCTCTGATTTCTAAATCTTGTTTTACAGGTAATTGGCCCAAGTTTCTAGTCATGGAATCCTTAATATCTTTGAGGTCAAATAGCATCATCATCTTGTCTTGCCAGATAGAGTAGTTATTTTCATTGAGAGGGGGAATAGCGTCAACGGAGGCCTTGAGTGCAACCTGATAGAAGTAGTCATTTGCTCCAGCTGGTTCATTCATTCTTGGTAGCGTAGAGTTGTACTTTGGCTTTTAACCGTGATGAGATTGTGAGGTGATTTATTAGAACTGAAAAACAGCAGACTGCAGACCAGAGTTAGAAAGTTAAACAACCGGAACAGAATGAGAGAGGAGAAGAAAGATGAAGAGACAAACAGCTTAGATGTTTTTTAGAGAGTAGATGAGAAGAGAACCCTGGCAGCACAGAAGTAGTAGAGGAAAGAAGACGTAGCAGAATGGCTGCAAGCGGCAGAACTAGGTTTTCAGATGCATCAAGCTAGGGTGATCTTGAGGATGATGTTCTTACCAGGCACGGACTTGTAGATAGGGACTTGATCAAATGGAGTCTTTGATGAGATCAAAACAGATTGAAGAGAATAGAGGGTTGAGAGGAAAAGATGGGCCAATAATGATTTGAGAGGAAGAGACAAGATATAGGAAGCAGACTGAAAAGAAAGAAAGAAAGAAGAAGTAAAAGATATTGAAGAAAAAGAAAGAGATCGCAAGGAAGAGAAAGAAGAAGGAGGAATCAAGTCTACCCCCACTAGCCAGGAGGAGCCTGGATCCCTTCTGAGGGCAGGGTCCGAGTCAGCTGAGGACCCAAGTGTCACAGGACAGATCATCGGGGGACCCATCCAAGTTTGCCCAACCTTGGAGACAGATTCATAATATTATAATATTTGACAATACTTAACATAAACTGCCAACAAAGTATACTGGATGATAATGAACAAGAATGAGTCTGCAAAGCACAAGATAATGTGACACAAAAATGGCAAGGCAGTTATTATATGGTCCAAATATTTTTGCAGTGGTACTGAAGCAAGGAAGACAACATGAGTGGTGAGAAAAGGGACTGAAGTGAAGGCAATATGTACCAGACTCCAAAATTGGCTAAAGCCATTCTGGGGTCAGTTGGTGCAATTGCTTATACTTGCAAAAGCAATCTAAATGTTGGGAGTTTTAACCGTACTTTGTTTTTCAAGCGGTGACAATGTATTTTTGTTATTGATAGTTTCTGGTGATAAGCAGTTTGGTAGGTAGAGTAGTTAATGATAAAAACTAATAATGTTGATTGATCAAAAGAATGGATGTGAAATGAATGTGAATATATGTGGATTGATAAAAAGAATGAAGGTGGATGAGTGGTCCTTTTATAGTGAAGAGAACTCTCATCAAAAAACTGGGAACACAACATTAAAACAAGATAAAAACTATTTACAACAAGAGAGAGAGGTTGTGAATGCACACCTTCTTACTTTGTGAAATTGTGTTGGTGTGGAGCTTTCTCTTTCTGGGAAAGTTCCAAAGTTCTGAGATGAATCTGAAATTCTCAACAGCATTCATTGAGCAGTGATTCTTATTCCAAGCCCACATGGAATGCACATTTCTTTCCCTTGGTGTTTCAACTGGAGTAGTAGTGAACCTGAAGACCTCAGGCTTTTCTCTTTTGCTTTGGATCTTCACTTCTTGGTATGGTTTATCAACATTTACATGGTCCATTTCATTCTTAATCCATAGATGCATTTCATATATTCTTTTTCTTTGATTTTCTTTTTTGGAGTAATCATCCTACTCCTCTACTTGAGTCACTGGACTGGGTCTGAGTCTCTGTGAAATTCCTGTGTTGTTTTTCACAGGAATTGAATCTTTCATTCCTTCCATGTTGTTAAACATATTTATATAATTGTTTTTCCATCATGATCAAAATTTTCCCCTTTTTCCTTTGGTAATGGGGTTGGATTGATACATTCAATAGGGGTATCAAAGTTAACCAAACCCGTCATTTTTTAATGGCGGGTTTCAACCCAAATCCGCCATTTCAAACCCGCCATTAAAAATCAAAAAAACCCACTTATTTCAGATCAGACGTGTCAAAGTTAACCTGAAATAAGTGGGTTTTTTCAAATAAAGTATTTAAATGCTTCCACCACCTGTCCGCGTCATACACCCCTGTCTTCCCACCTCCTTCTACCTCCGACCTCATCAGAAAATATTTTACCCCCACCCTCATCATAAAATTGATTGACCACTCTCATCACTTTATTTCTCTCATCACTTGATCACTCTCATCCACTTCATCGCTCTCAAAACTTCACCACTCTCATCACTTTATTGCTCTCATCACTTGCGTAGCCCAAACTCTTTCAAATGGCCCCTCAGCGAACCTCCCCCCACAAGTCCAATACACCCAAGAGAACATTGCCAAGGAACTCCAAAACAAACAATCCTCCCCCATCAGCTTCCAAGGGCTCAAGTCAGCTCAAGAGAGCTGATCACATCATCCTGGTAAGCTGGCTGAAAATTCCCTCCAACTACAATGCCTGCTTTGGATCCAACAACAAAACACATGTTGGCCGACCTCAATCCTCTAAGGTCAATGGTTATCTCCTGATGGCCAATGAACTCAAGAACAAAACAAAAGGTAGGCTGGATCTGTCATCCAAACAGATGAGGGAGCGGTTCAAAAACTATTGAGCCAAGTACAAAAAGGCCCACTCCATGTCTATCTCCACTGGCTTTGGTATCACCGACTTGGACAAAGCCAAAGGAATCAACTCGGTGGTTGATAAGTTGGACTCCATTTGTCCTTTTTATATTCAAATGGATGAAATCTTTGGAAAGAAGGCCAACATCACCCCCCTAGCTGCTTTCAATGCCCAACAATCCGATTCCGTTGATGCCGAGGACTTGGCTGGGGATGCTCAGCCTACCAATGGGGACCTTGATGAAACCTTGGCCTTGGAGTGGCCCCCATCTGATGACGAGGAGGATATTCAAACACAATCGGCTCCAATCACTTCTACTTTGGTATTGATTGATCAGTCAATCCCAACCTTGGACCCCTCACTTCCTTCTTTTGATTGCTCTCTTCCTGAGGCAGAACAACTGGAGAACTTGCCCAATGAGGAGGATGTTATTCCTGGATCACCGTTGCCATCAACATCTGCTCAAGTAAGGAACTAAATTGTTTTTGATTCTGTCTGGTTGCTCCGGACTGATTTAAATTGTAAAAAAACAGGCTCATCCATTTTTGATTGGCCGAAAACTCAAGCCAATGGGGCCTCCCACATCGCCTTCAAATACTAGTGAGGACTTTCAGACTCAAACCTCCTCTGCCAAGGGTAAGCAAAAGGCCTCCAATTCCATCAATGTCAACCCCAAAATTCATCAAAAGAGGAGAAACACTTTCAGTTTTTTGGGCTTTGAAGAAATCATGGAGAAGCAAGATTCATGTAAGTTGATTGATTCAACATCCTTGCTTTCAAAATCATGCTCATTGCCATTCCCCTCCAAAAAACAGTGAAATCACAGATTGAATCAGATAAACTTCAGTTTGAAAACAAAAGTGGGATCGCCAACTGGCCATGGATGGTCAAAAGCAGCAAGCCAAGACTTTGGCTAATCAACAAAAATTGGATGCTGAGTGGAGGTTGAAACAAGCTGAGCTAGAGTTTCAAAAAGAGGAAAAGGAGAAGGATTGGCAGCAAGTGCAACTGGAAAAGGAGAGGGAACAATGGGCAAACAAAAAAAAGGATAAGGTATCAGTAGCTTTGGCTTGCATTGGCAGTGGTAGATTGGTAGAAGAAATACAGCAGATTACTCAAGTTCTGGGCTTGTAAAGATATTTGCATGGATGAAAGAAAAACAAATTATTTTTTACTACAACAACGTTTGAGAGCATTCTTAACCCCACCAACATACAAATCTTTTTTGTTTTTATTGATATTTTTTTCTCTAGAGTAAATTTGGCCGTTTTTCATGTCCCTACAAGTGCTCTGAGTTTTTTTATTAATTTGGAGTGACATGGCCATTCTGGTATGGGTTGCTGTGTCCACAGCTGGAAAGGTACAGTGCTTGTACTTGTTAGCCGCCCAAACCATTTTGACTATACCTTTTTGCTTGAAATCAAGCTTGCAACTAAAGCACTTTGGCCCAGTTGTTTGAGCCTGATGTGAGCAAGGAGACAATTGTTTGCTCAAGGCAGTGCCACTGTGGGTTAAATCAAACCAGACCCTGTCACACAATGGTCTTGAACATCATACGTGAAATTAAGTGCTGCAATTTTTTTATTTTTGGCTCTGTGATGGTGCGCCACTCACTGTGGCCATTCCAAAGTGGCACGTCAGGGAGAGAGGATAGTGGCTGGCGTCATTTTCTCAATCCTGGCGCCGGCAACCTGAGCTCCCCCTTCCCATCCATCTCTCTCCATCTCTCTCCCCCCTGTCTCGCTCTCTCTCCTCATCTCACACTGATTACCATCAACTACGCTACCATGGGTGCCAATGAATCTTGAACCGGTCATCGAACCAGCCAGGGTCAATCAAATCCATCCAATCAGGACACCCTGGACCAGGACTCCAACAAGGAAGACCTTTACCAAAGTTTGGCCCTCAATCATCCTTCTGTTTGATTGATTCATCTCATTTACCCACTCATGCTGATCAATCAATCCATCCTTGACTTCCCATCAAATCGTTTGAAACTTGCAGTATTACAAGTCAAACCCGACGCCACAACTGAGGAGATTAAAAAGGCCTTCAGGAAACTGGCCCTTATTCATCATCCAGATAAGAACCATGATAACGTCAAAAGTGCCACCAGGAGGTTTGCCAAGATTCAGCAAGCTTACGAGGTATGCTCTCAATCGGAATCAAACATCTGTTGCATCCCCCAGAGTTTAGCCATCTTCCAGCTGTTGACAAACACGATTGAAGGAATTTTTCTTCTTCTTCCATTTCCTTCTCGTTCCCATGCGGATTAGATGTTGAGCAATGACAACAAGCGGGCGTTTTACAATTGACATTGTGATGAGTTATTACATTCAAACGATGATGGTCAGTCTATGTCTGTCCATCTGCTGACTTTCACAAAATACCCAGCTATCTTCATGGTGCTCACAATCATTCACCCCCACCGACCTAGACGACTTTGATCCCACCCATCTCAAACCTCATACATCCCGCTCCTCCTTAAATCCTGGTCTTACCACTAAACAACTGCTCAAGTTTTTTGACTCAACCCTTTGGAAGGGTGACTTTTCCAATTCCGAAACCTTGTTCTTCACCATCTACCAAAACCTCTTTAATCAATTATCCGCCAACGAAAAAATTGCAAGAAAGGATACCACGATTGTATACCCTTCATTTGGCACCAGCGAGTCCAGCTACAATCAAGATTTAGATGGAGCTCAAGCTCTAAGACGTTTCTATTCAGTTTGGGGCAACTTTGCCACCCAGAAAACCTTTGACTGGATCAAACCCCATCACACCAATCACCAGGTCGACCGCAGAGTCAAACGGCTGATCAAGAAAGAGAACCAACGTTCATGAGAGGCCGCTCGTAGGAAGTACAATGAGACGATCCAAAGTCTCGTCAGCTTTATCAAAAAACGTGATCCTCACTTTGCATCTAGTACCGCTTGTAACCCAGAAAAATGGCAAGCCCAAGAAATTCAAAGAATAAAATGTGAACTGAGGGAAGTCGCTGAGCGGAGGGCCAAGGAGAGAGAGAATGAGGCACAGCAATACCAGGAACAAGCTTGGCAACGACTTCAATCTGATAAGAGCCAAGAGTCAGAGTCGGACCTCGAAGATGAAAATTTGAATGTTGAAGACAATTCAGAAGATGAAGAACCTGAGCCCGCCATCAGCAATTGGTATTGCGCCGCTTGTAGTAAAGAGTTCAATAGTCAAGGGGCATGGGACAATCACAAATGTAGTAAGAAACACCAACAGAATGCGCAGAGGTGAATTATTCCAGTCATGTCCAATGTTCCTGGTCAATGCACACCTCATGGTTACCATCCAACTTATTAAAGATCATTTTGTATTTTACAGATTACGGAAACAGATGCTTAAGGAGGACGCAGATTTAGCTATTTCCACCCCAATTTCAACCGCCCTACTCTCAACTGTCGGGAGCCCAAAAGTGACGCCGAGTGTTCAAGACCCAGGAGGGCCAGTGAAGGAGAAAATTGATCCAAAGTTCAATCCGCAAGATATTGGAAAACTTGACCTCCAAGATTTTAACGATAAACCCATTGACTGCAAGAATGATTTTGCGGTATTGAAGGATGCCAATGTCCAATCCATCAACTCCAATGGTTTTCGACAATCCAACCAACCAAACTCCCCCAAGGCACCTGAAAATCCTGAATCAGAAAAACATTGTCCAGCCTTTCATCCTCGTCGTTTGGAACCTATTTAGTAACCTGGACCACACCAACACCAACCACCACCAACCACCACCAACCACCACCCACCACCACCCACCTCATCCACCCTAAAAGGTGCTTTGGTTTTTCAACCAAAGCATGCCGGAGATTGAATGCCTTGCATGAATGCGTCAATTAAGGAAACCATGCAAAGTGCTTTCTAATCAATGATGGTATTTGATTGATTGGGCTGTGGCCGCGCCATGCCTGAAACATCAATCCTTTTGTTTATTTGCCCCTTGGTTTTCATAATGTCACCATCTCATTCCAATAAAATACCCCCAATATTGGCAATCGATTGCTCGATCAATGAGAGGAGGAATTGGAGGAGGGGAGGGGCTCACCTTGATGGATAGAGAAATGGATCCAGGGGGGGACTAAAGGTTGAATGATCAAAGGATCAGGAACTGGTGAGGGGAAGGAAGAGGAAGAGGGTGGAGGGGGCTTACCAGGATTAGGAGGAGGGGATTCAGTGAGTGAGGTGAGATGAGGTGGTGGTGGTGAGTAAGGTGGTGGTGATGAGTGAGGTGGTTTGGTGAGGAGGAGGCAGGGTTTGACCGGTGAGTGAGTGGGGTGAGGTTGAAGGGGTTGAGTGGTGAGGGGGAGGGGGGTGGCATTTGGTGAGTGGCAGGGTTTGAGGTGGAGGTGTTTTTGGATTCAAGTCCACTAAAAAAAAAATAAAGAAAAAACTCAGCCTATGAATCTTGGGTGAACAACCAAAACCAAAAAAATACGGTGAAGGGAATTTTTACCAATTTCAAAATCAAAAATTAATCATCAAAGCAAGCAAGGGTGAGAGGAAGAATCTGCTCTCTCATAGAAGAAGATGAGGGACAAGATGAGACAGGGATGACTTGAGGCGGATCAGGAATATCATCTTGGAATATTTTGTCCCATTCATCTTTGATGTCGGCCAAAAGGTTGTGAAGGATTACACAAGTGATAATCCAGTTGATGAGGAACCTCATATCTTTGGAACATTGGAGCTGGTTTTGCATCTCCCGTAAGCTGGCCCATCTTCCTTTCAGAATTCCTATGGCATGCTCAATCCAAACTCGTGATTGGGCAAGATGATAGTTAAAATTGGTTTTTCCTTGATCATTGGACGAAACATTCCGGTATGCTGGAACTACATATTTCCCACTAGCATAAGCCAAATCGGCCAGAAGGTATTGATCTTGGTCAAATTAGATCTCTGGTTGTTGGGCAATCCGCATCCAATTGAAAACATATGAATCATGACAAGAACCTGGAAGGCCAGCATGGAGGGAGATGAACTTCTTGTTGTTATCGCAAACAAGTTGTAGTGCCACGGAGTATCTAAACAAAGAGATGGAACATATTTGGTCAGTGTGTGATCCAAAGTTTTATCATAGCAATTGGAAAAGAAATGAATCAATTGCCTTTTTTTACAATCAAAATAGTGGTTGCCATCTAGGTTGGGTTTTTGACTCAAGGGGATGGTGGTTCCATCAAAAAAACCAATGCAACCAGGAAAGCCTTCTGTCTCCATTACTTGAGATATCTCCTTGAGTTCTTCTTTGGTTGGCCATGAAAGGACCGAGTGACGGAAAGATAGGATAGCAATCATGACTCTTTTGGTGTATAAGTCAATGCTTCCGTAACTGACTGAGAATAGATTTTCCAATTGATGGATTGCTGCTCCATTTCCATTTGACCCCAATCTACAAAGAGCAACGGCAAGTTGGATGGCTGGATCATGTTGAGGATTGCAAGAATTGTTCTGGAAGATGTGGTGGTCTTCAATCATTGCCAAAAGTTTCATGAAAGAAGGCAAAAAAGTTTGGAACAGTTGCTGGAAGCTTAAGTCAGGGATGAGATGAAGCTTTTGCCTTTCATACATAGGGTTATGGAGAGTGTGTATTCTTGGAACCATGTATTGCTTTGCCAACAGAGAATTCAAAGCTAACCAAGTTGATTCCAAATCAGAGTCTGAATCAGAGTCTGAATGGGAGTCAAACAGTAGCAAAAGTTCAGTCAGCTTTTTTGCGTTTTCAACTTGCTGGCGGGATGTTTGATTGGAAATGTTGAGAAAGGTGGTAGTGATGTGGGGTGATGAGATGATGATGGGATTTGTGTGAAGATGGGTATGTGAAGTTATGTGAAAAACAATAGAGATGTGTGTGATGCAATGGAGATGGGACCGGTATGGATTTGCTGATGTGGATGGGTGTTTTTGATGTGATGGATGGTGGATGGATGATGATGCATAAATGGCGGTTTTAATGGCGTGTTTGATGATTGAAATCCGCCATTTTCATGAAACACGCCATTTTGAAATACACCAGTTAGGGGGTATGTGTATTTCAGAAACCTGCCATTAAAAATGGCGGGTTTTGTCAAAAAAAATGGCGGGTTTCTAATGGCGGGTTTGCTAACTTTGATAAGCCCTAATATTTGCACTTATATTTCGCTCTACAGGGATCACATCTTCAACATGCCTTTGGGATTTGGCGAGGCCCAGACTTTAACATACTACAAATCTGTTGAATGCTAGGTCAAAATATTTATAATTTTTTGACTCAAATGTTGTTGATGCATAGCCATGCATGGCTTTGCATTTGTGAAAATAATTATTGGCTTCTTTCCTACTTGTAAAGGATCTGACAGGAGGAGGTTAAAAAGCTTCTGGAAAATCTTAGTTACATAGCTAAATAGTTACATAGTTACACTCACCATGGGTACGTTAGTATTGATCAAGCCAAACCATTCTCAGTTGAATTGCATTTGAAATGTGACCCACCACCTTGAGTCAATCCCAGTTATGAAGAAACATCTTGTTCCTCAATTTTCTCTCTAGATGAGGATGCAATTGGGGCTTCCAATGTTTCCTTTCCCAACTCCCTACCCAAATTCCTGGAATCTAAAGCTTTGTTAACAAAAATTTCAATTGAGTCCTTTAATGCAGCCATGTTCAACACAGGGGGGCTTGGGGTTGCCACTGTTCCCATAATTGAAAAAAACCCAACTCAATTTATCATTCAATCCAACTTTTTCAAAAAACTGCAAAGTGTACTCACTTTTGGGTTGAGAGAAAAATTATCCAAGGGGTGAGTATTGTTTTGTGACAAGACACTGTTTTTCCAATAGGCAGAATTTTTGATTTCCAAGTTTCTTTTTGTACTCCAAGGGTCCCACATAGAATTTCAAATCCCTAAATTTGGGTTGAAGGCACTCAAGTGTGGTCCAGGGGTGCCTAGGTAGCATAATTTCATCATCAAATGGCCCATTTGCAGCCATTTTTCCCCAAATGAGCCAGGAAAACATGCACAACCCAGATCACAACTTTTTATCCCTGAGGGGGTTGAAAATCCCAGTCTAAAATTAAAAAAGGGTTGCAAATCCCTTTTTGCAATCCCAATAGGGGTGAAAATGGGGAATCCCAACTTACCAGTGGATTTGCAAGTTGTAAAGGACTTTCCTTGCTGCTCATTGAGTTGTGAATTGCTTTTCACAACACATATGGGTTGTGAAAGGCAATTGACCCCCATTTGCAACCCTGGGGTTTTCAATTCAACACCACCCTAAAAATTCTCAATACCGTCTGGCATAGTGGACAACTTAGGCTAAGTTGCCCACTGTTCCAGACCAAAAAAAATCAATTAAAATAAAAAAACTGAAATAAATGAAATAAATGAAATTTGAAATAAAATCAGAGATCAATGAAATCACCAAAAAAAATCCTTGACCACATTTGGGTTCTGCCAGATGAAATTCATGGTCCTGCCCTACTACATGGGAGTTCACACCACTGCACTGAGTATCCAAAAATTACATTTTTTATGGTGTTTAAAAAAAATGGTTTGTAGTGAGGACTGTTAGAGTTTGAGTTTTCATTTATGTGACTTTCACTGGAGTTTAAAGTACTATTGATTGGATTGATTTGATTTATATTATTGTTGTTATTGAAGTATTAAAATAATGGTTAAAATATAACTAGGCTATGTTCTTAGTAGTGATTTTCAGACTGTCCAAGCATAACATTTCACTTACCATGTCACTTAAATTGCTTGTGTTAATTTTGCCTTATTAATTTTGTACTCAACCACTTGTTGGCCAATCATGTATTTAGTCTATTTAAACCATGGTGCTCTCAAGTGGAATTCAAGCATCTGTTCAGCCAATACATCAACTGGAGTATCCTTTTCCTCCTGTCCTCAGGTCCGTTACGCTTGGCGTTATAAGCTCCTTTCACTCATTCTTTAATCCTTTCTTCTTACTAGAGCTCAAGCTCTCATTATCTCTACAAGGACAAGCTAGCGTTTGAGAAGCAACATCAAAAATATAAAAATTCTTTCTTAATTCATCCACCAAAAGCCAAAAAATTAAAAGAAATGACAAAAAAAAAAGAATAAAGTCCCAAGCAATCTTGCATGGTGAAAAACTTAGGCTAATTTGTCCACCATGCCAGACCCCCCCAAAATAAAATTCAAGAAAAAATAAAAATAAAATATCCAAAAATTGAAACAAAAAAAAAATAGAATCACAAAAAAAAATCAAAACAAATCTTGGAACACATTTGCAGGGTTCTGCAGGCTGAAATTCTTGGTTCTGCCCTACTATTTGGCAGTGCACACCAGCGCACTGAGTTTTAAAAAAAATTAAATGTTTGATGGTGTTTCAAACCAACAATTTGTATTCAGGATGAGCTAGTGTTTGAGGAGAAACATCAAAAGTCTAAAAAAGGTTTGACTTGTCACCAGAATAAGCCTTCAAGATACAAAAGAACTTTTATTCTTACCAAAAATTGAAAATAAAAAGAAAAATAAAATGGAATTGACGGGAATTTTATGAAATACTACAATGATTAAAGAAAAATAATCTCAACATAAACTGAGAATGAAACCCTGATTAATAGAGCAGGAATTACTTTTTAAGAATTCCTGGCCAGTTTCAAAAGATTATTTAGGTACTGGTGCTCCTTGCAAATTTTGCATTTTTTATTTTTTTAGTATTTCCAAGAAAAAAAAAAGACAGAAAAAATTAAAAAAACATTTTCAATAATAAACGTTTTGTGAAATAGATCCCTTTCAAGATTTTTTCTGAAAAAATTATCATGGTTTCCTTTAATATCTGTTATTTTTAATTGAATATGAAAAAAAATATTTCAAAATTTAGACCAACCCTTTTGTTTGCAGTTATTTTTCTGGTGATAAATATTTTATTGGGTAAAAACTTTGATCAAAATAAAAATTCATTTTTCTTCCAATCTTTTAATGATCTTCCAAATACCTGAGAAGAAAGAAACTTTGATTCCTGATATCAAAATAAAAATTAAAAAGGATGTTATTTTGAATTTGTTTCATTTTAGATGCAATTTTTTCCAGTCAAGAATACATCAATAAAATATTAAAAAAAAGATTTTAAAGAGCTTCAATTTCTTGTTAATTTTTCTAAGAATTTAATCCAAAATAAGAATTAATTGAAAATTAAAAGGAATGGTTAAAAGATTGCATTGAGGGGTTTTTTTAATTTGTGATTTTATTTTTATTTTTGAATCAATTTTTGAATTTCTTCAAATGATTAAAATTATTTGTAACATTTTTGGAATCTAATTTTAAAGAAGGTGGTATCAGAAATTTCAGAAAAACAACTTTTTAAAACACCTGGATCTTCAATAAAATTTTTGTGCGTAAAAAACATAACAGGAATGGAAAATACCCACGTATTTATTTAACAGGCAATTTTAAATTTTCAACCCCGAGGTTTCAAACAGGCGTGAAAAGCTTTTCAAACCCCATATGAGTCGTGAATGGAGGTTCCCAACCCATATGAGGTGTGAAAAAATTAAAATAAATAAAATAAATAAATTAGTAAAAAAATACATAGATAAATAAATAAATAAATAAATAAATAAATGAATAAATAAATAAATAAATAAAACCAATAAATAAATGAATAAATAAATCAAACAATAAATAAATAGATAAGAAAATCAATAAATAAATAAATAAAAAAATTAATACATAAATAAATAAAAAATAAATAGCTAGAATATAGAAAAATAAATAAAAAAAACAGAAATTTGCAACCCTACAGGACCCCCTCATACCCCAAAATGGGTTGAAAACTCTGCCACGCAACCCATTTTGGGATTGTTAGAATTATGATGAGACGCTTGGGTTGAAAGGGTTAAAAGAGTTTGGGAAGTAATCTTGTGACCCCAAGGGGAGGGGATTGGGGGAGCCAGAGGAGGGCACTGCAAGTTAAATGTAAGTAAGAACTGATATTGGTCAATTAATTGCAAGCTGGCTGCTTTAAGTAAGCTAAGTACAAGCAGAGCCAATAATCGGTTGAAATAAAAATAAATATAATGAAGAGGTTTTCAAAGCTGGGCCTAGGAGTACTCACAGATTGGAGGAAACAGTGGGACAGACAGGGACTGGAGAGAAACTAGGATCTAAGTCAGAGGTACAACTGTAAATGTGAAAAAACTAGCAATAGTATTGAGTACACACTGGGCTGAGATACCCAAGATCTTAAAATTGGTGAAGATGGTCAGAGCAGGAATGCACTAAAGATTCAGGAAATACATGCAGATGACAAGAATTCCAACAGGCCCCCTTGCCTGAAGCTTTAGGGAGGTGGAGGTTCAATAGAATAGATAGACCAGTGAACCTGGTGAACATGGAAGAGTTTTAGATGGCAGGGACCTAGCCTGGTAGAATGGCAAAAGACTGAAATGGTGAAGAAAAAAAGCAAGCAAAAGAGAACAATGGTTGAGGGTTTTCAATCAAGTGAATAATTTACAATATTTCAGTGACAAAGTTGCAGGCAAGCAATAGCAGGTAATGGTGTGGAGCAACTTCAAGCAAACTTACAGCTTGTCAGTGGTAGGATCTAATCAACTTAAGGTAGAGATGAACCAAACTAACAAGCGCAAGGTAAGTGAGGATGATTGCAACCTTGGTGAGGGCAGTAGAAAAAGAAAGGGCGGGGTGATTGAAAGAAAACAAACAAGTAGCCAAACTTGAGCAATGCTACTTGAGGAGTGACCAAGTGAAAAAGTGATGGCAATGTTGGTGAGGGCGCAGTTTTGATTGAGGGTGAGATCAATCAAGCTTGTGCAAGGTTGATACTTTGAGATTTGATTGATTTTTCAGAGGATTGCAATGAACAAATGACTTGAAGTTGATGAGGATGGTGCAAGGTTGTTACTTGAAGTTTTTGACTGAGCAAATAGAGCAGTGTAAGACTCCAAATGGTTCTGAGCCGCAGGCATTTCTGTGGAGGTGAAAGGTTCTGTTTAGGCTGCCCTCCTGAGTTTTACAAAAATAGTTAAATGTAACCAGAATCAAGATCCAGAACCTTGTAAATACAGAATCAATGGAAGGGATGAATTTGAAAGTAGTTGGTAGCAATGGAACAACACTATCTGAGGAAAGATGATGCCCAAAATGACTTGAAAAAAATAAGTTAAATTTTGTTTGAATTCAATAAAACAGGGCAGTTGCAAGTAAAAAAACCCAAAAGCTAATAACTCTGGTTGTCAGAAGAAGATTAGGAAAGATCAACTCAATACCAAACAACCTCCAGGTTCTTAATGAACCTGCCTAACTCTCCCCAATCAAGCACTTGAAGGGTACCACATAGCTGTGAGTGGCTGTACAAAAAAAAATTTTTTTTATGAAGCTCTAGAAGCAAAGAAGTAACAAATTAAAACAAGAATAACCCAGCACTTGTCAAGGGACTCAAGAATGGAGTGGGGGAATTCAACTTTCAAAGAAATAAAGGGAGGTTTGACAATCCAGATTTCAAGCTTAAAGAAACTTCTCAGTCAAACATGAATGGTTCTGCAAAGATGATCAAAAATAATGATCAGACCAGGATGGTCAAAAAAGGGATCAAGGAGTGCTATAACACACTCCAGAATCCAACCAATTGGATTCTTCTTCAACAAGCAAGGCTATTGGTTGGTGATAAAGGATAAGTTAACAGAGGATGGATCAAAGATTTGAGTATGGAGGCTCAAAGATCAAGGAGCAATCATAGATATACCCAGTATAAGGATTCTGAGATAAAGCGGAAGGGCCCCATGGATTTTATTGATTTATTCTAGGGCTGATGATGATAAAATGCTGGGAAAAAGGCAGGGAAGAGCCCCCCTTTTATGGGAAAGAAGCCCTGTGTACTATTTACAAGGAGATGACACAAATGATGGTGGAAAAATAATAATTAATACTTTTTTTTTTGGATGATGAAGATAATAATGAAAACAAAAAGAATTAATGACAGGAAGATCAAGAAATGTGAACAAAAAAAATATGAGGGAAGAGGAAAAAAAGAGACCAGCCCAGGTCACGCATGGAAGGGGGCAGCAGATGTAAAGTGGCCGTGCTGACCATGATCATTGATGATGGGAGCCAGAGAGTTGGTTGTGTGGAGGAGGATTGCAGCGGAGGGTTTTGTGTTGAGAGCGTGCCAGTGCAAGTGACAGATTTGACCACTGATGGCAGTCTTTTTTGTTATCAGGTGATGGGGGCCAGATCAAGGGCAGGATTGGACGGCTGTCAGGAGATGATCAATGTTGAGGAGAATTCTGACCGCTGTGTGAAAGCACAAGCAAAAAAGCATTTATTGTTGATGGCAATCATGCGCTGGTTGGTCAGATGTTGAGAGGAAATGGGTGTCAACAATCTCCATTGACAAATTGATTGACCCCAATGGGATCATTTGTTTTGAAGATAAGGATGGGACTTAAAGGCGTTCATTGTTTTTGTCTGATGAGCTGGATCAATGGCTGATCAAAAGTTGGAAAGGGTATTGAAAATGAAAATGATGAAGAGGATGGCAATGGATCATGCACCCTTGGCCAAAAACCCCGCCTGCAAGCCCAATGAGGAGGAATTGAACAGAGGATATGGGGATTTAAACACCCTGGAGACCCTTTTTAGACCGCTAGGACAGGAAAGAGGTGGGGAAAGGGACAATGGAAGAGTACCCATAGCAACACAGAATTTTTTTTATTATTTATTTTTTCTTTTATTTTTTTTAATGATGATGATGATGATAGACTATGTAATTTTTTTTTTAGAAATTTGAATTTTAAATGAGGTGTCCCCAATTGGTCACCACATCTCTCCTCAACTTACAGACTGTTCCTAGTCTGCGTCTTGATTTTGAAGATATTGAGGAAAGGAGGAATGCAAAGAAATTGAACAGAAGATTTGCCATTTATTGATCCCGAGAGTGATTGAAAAATGAAAAAGATATTGATCCATCAAAAAAAATAGCCATAGAAGCAGCAGAGACAAAACAAAGAATTTTTCCCAGGTGCTCACGTATGTGGCATAAAGTAGAGTTTCACAACAAAAATGCAGCAAATGAACCTGGTTGTGGAAAATTGGGAGGACTTACTTCTGAGATAAGTTCCCTCCATGAAAATAAACCTTCTTGACTTGATCAGAAGAGAATCTTCTGCCCAACAGGGTACCATCCAGCTCTTCCAAAACATATGATCCACCTCTAACTTGGCAGACCACCCAATAAGGGAAATTCCTAGGATTTGAGAAAAGCTTTCCCCACTGGATCACCAAGGATCAATTATAAGATAAAAATAGATCACCAGGATTTAAGGGATCCCTGATTCAATTGAAGTGCTTGTCTTCCCAATAATGAACCAAGTTTTCTCTTGATTCCATCATCTTCTGATAAGCTTCATCACAAAAATCTTCACTTTGCTCCAGTAACTTGGATCAAGCAACTGATAGATCAGTGGTGGAAGACCCGTTTTCCTGCAAGATACCCAAGAAATATTCCATTTTGAGATCCAAAGGAAGAACTGATCTTTGACAAAAGATGATTTCATAAAGTAAGTAGCCAGTGATCTGTTTGGTTTAGATTTGATCAGAGAAGAGGACAAGAGGAAGGAATTTGCAACAATTCTAGCCAACTTAACCAGCTAGTTTAACAAGTGCAGCCTTCAAAGGAGCATGGCCTTTTCCCACCATGCCTTGGCCTTCAGGATAATAAAGAGCAGTAACTCTGTGTTGTCCAGGAAGAGATTGGATCATTTCAGCAAGTTTGCCAACAAATTCAGAGCCACAATAAGTAGAGTAGGATTGAGAAAAGCCATAACAAAGTTTAAAAGTCTCATAGAGAAAAGCTGCCACTGATTCAGAGCTAAGATTATTAAGAAATTTTTCTTCAACCCATCAAGAAAAATCATCTCTAGCCACAATGAGGTACTCAGCACCACCTGCCTTAATATGAAACACATCCATAGGAATCATCCAAAAGACAGTGGACTCCCAAGTAGGATAAAAAATTTAAGCTGGACTCCTAATATTGTGTTTTTGAAAAACTTCAAAAATCTTGCAAAATTAAAGACAGATTTATTCAGAGATAGCCACCAGAATTGTTTGGATAATTTTCAATAAGTTGCAGTTTCCCCCCAATGACCAAGACCTTTCTGGATAATTTAAAGGATAGAATCTTGTTTAGAAGGGATAGTAATGACAATAAGAGCACAAGGATTTCCTCTTTTCATAAGCCTAGAGCCTTGTACAAAGAAATTGGAGGACTTTATTTTAAGAGATCAAAATTATTGAGGAGAGAGATCAGGAGGCATTTGAAAAGTTAAAAGGTACTGCTCTAATTTAAGCCAGAAACCTTGTTGAAAGCCAGAATAATCTTGAGAGGAGAAGGAGAAGACAGGATGGATTAAAGGTTCTTCTTCATCAAGATCAATTCCAAAATTAGATTTGTCATCCAAGAGTGGAAGTTGAGATAAACCATCAGGCATGGTGAAATATTTCACAGGCCTGTGAACAATATCAAAAGAGAAAATCTGAATAAAGGCCACCCAACAAGTCATAGTAACATTTGAGAGGCTGGGAGAATTGATAATTTCAATGATGGATTGAGCATGGACTTGTAATTCAAAATTTTGGCCCCAGAGGATGGTTTTGAGCTTCTTCATCATTCAAGAAACACCAAAGAGTTCCAGATTTGGTTGAGAGTATCTTGATTCTACATCTGAAAATAACAAAGGTTCATAGAGAGCTGGACAGTCCCAACCATTTTCATCTTCTTGAGTAAGAACAGCCTCAGCAGATTGATAACTAGAATTGAAATCCAGTTTGACCTTGCCAGCTCCAGGTCCATATAAATAGATCTTTTTCAAAACTATATCTTTACCAAAAATCATTTTGAGAAGCTGAAAGAATTTTCACAATCTTGGTTCCAAATCCATTCAGTATCTTTACTGGTTAGATGAAGCAAGGGTGCACAGATTTTTGATAAAGATGGGATAAAGAATTGAAAATAAGCTAGAAAACCTAGAAAGCCTCTGACTTCAGTAGGATTGATTGGAGTGGGCAAAGAGATGATCTTGCTGAATTTGGCTGGTGCCATCATTTAAACTTTGAGTCTTTCCTACTACTGCCTCATTCACGGTAAGGTATGCCTGTAGAACTGTGCACCATCACTGTCACACATCAGATTATGCATTCCTCCCTGGCTCCTTTTCATCTCCTCATCACGGAAAAGGAATCTCAAAATCACAAACCTCAGTACTCACAGATTCAAAGAACCTCTCAGTCCCAATCTCATTTCACCATTCTCATCTTCTTTTCTGTTTCTCTTCTTTTAGTTTATTCTTGGTCCTTCTTCTTGTTTCATCTTGTTAACTGTCATATCTCTATCATCTCCTCATCCTCACTCAACCTTCAAGTCTATCATCTAAATCAACTTCCTTGTTGTTTATCTGAGTGGTGAGAGTTCCACTTTCAACTTGGACAAAATCTCTATCTAACCCTGTCATCCAGCCGCTTCACCATAGTCTAATTCTCCATGTCCTTTTCAAATCTCAGCCACGGCTAGTTCCCTTATCATCAACAGTCAACCTCAAGGCTTTCTGTTGGTCATTTTATTTTCTTTTCCATCTTTGCTGTTTCTGCTTCTCTCAAATTCCTAAATTGTGTCTTCCTCAAAATTGATTTAATATATTCTGATGTCTTTCTGTTTAGCCTGCTGGTTGTAATTCTAAATTTATCACTAAAATTTTATTACCATCCTTCTTCCTTCCTTGCAGACCACATGACCAACAATTTCCAGATCAGGGAAACAAGCAGCCAATTTGTATCCGGAGACAGTAAGGCCCTGTTCCTCAATTAAAAACAGGATACTTTCCAAATTAGTAGCATACTCCAAGATGAAAAAACAAATTCCTGAATGCCAAGGTAAGAGCTCATTATCATAGTCAGAAACTGGACCTTTAATTCCGCCATAGTCAATAAAGATACCAGCATGATCAGGGATTTCACCCTGGAGGATTCACATCATCTGAGCCTGATAAACTGCAACTAAATTGGTGGCACCTTGAGGTAATTGATGAAGTTGGAATCAACCAAGAGGAGTATCAAAAGTAGTGAGAGGGCAAGAGATAGGATTTAAGGATTGTTTTCATAACCACCCATAATATCCCCTTGACCATAGAAAGCTCTCCCAGAGAGAGAATTTAAAAATTCTTCAGTGGCAGGAGGAATACCAGAGTCATTAATAGTAACTTTATTGAGATGTTGAAGATCATGAACTATTCTAAGTTTACCATTACTCTTGAGGACACAGAAGACAGGGCTGGAAAAACTGGAAGTTGACTTCTTGTATAGGCCAGTTTGAACTTGTTCACAGAACAAACTGATAGATTTGTCAACTTTAGAAGCAGGGATTTGGATCTTTTTCTTTTGCCAAGGATCATGTTCAAATACAGGGATGATATAGGAAAGACCATAGGATTCTTTCAAAAAAAATCTCTCTTCTTCACAGAAAGAAATAGATTTTTCCCTTAGAAATAAGACATTTTTTATCAAATTTAACTCATCAAAAAGAATCCATCCATCTGGACCAAATTCAACAAATTTTGGACTTTCTTCAGTGAAACAACCATTAGGAACAAGGGGACAAGTAAGAGACCAAGATAATCCACAGTAAGGATCATGGGATAAGGGAGGATTCATGAGAGGAAGATTGAGGTTGAGAGGAATAGGCTGGTTGACTGGTTGGAATTTTTTTGCAACTGGCTTATACTTGGTGGCAAAAGAGAGAATTTCTTGTTTCCTCCAAGAGTTTACCTGCAAAAATTGATTACAAAAATGAGACCAAGTTCCAACATTTTCCACATCCAATGTTCTGCAATATCCTCAAAGGGTGCCTTTTCCATAAAGGCAGACAAAGGAGATGATAAATTTCTCAAATGTGTGGCACTAGGTAGGGTTTCAAAATTGGTGGTGAAAGATTTCCCTAGCGGTGAATAATTGGGAGAAGTTACTTGTACCCCAGATTGTATCCACTGAGGCCCACATTGCCCTATACCAAAACTACCATGAATATAATTAAGATTGGGATCTAGTGTATACTCATCACAGATATTCAAACCATAACTGAGAGAATATAGATAAGGCTTAAGAGCAAAAGGAAAAGAAGAAATCACAGATCCAGACAGAAAAGAAGAATTTTTGGAATTTTATATTTCAAAATTTTTTTTGATTTTAAATACTTTCCTGATCAGAAGAAAATGATAAGGAAAAAACAGACATAAGCCTCAGGGATGAGAGTTCACCCTTGAGTTGAAGTCTGAGGCTGAGAAGAACTACAAAAATCATTAGGATAAACTATTCCCATAAAAATGGGAGGAATTAGAATTATCCTTCTGCTTCCCCTTAAAGATCAATTTAGGAGTATGACCAGGGATATCTCTTTCCAAATGACCAGAATCCAAAGAACAGAGAGGAACTTCAATTTTTCTACCATCAGCATCAGGGACAAGAAACTTCTCCCCAACTTTATCAGAAAACATCAGGGTAGCACAAAAATCAATTAAGAATGGTTTTCCCAAGATCATAGGACCCTCCAAATGGGTGATCCAAAAGTGACAATTTCCAACAATATTTTGACAAATCCTAAATGGGAAATCTTCCGCAATACCAACCAATTCAAAAGATTGATTCCCTATCTCATCAACCGCAGAATGGAAGCTGAACCTAGGACTAAGTTTGAGTTTGCAGGTCATAGCATCCAGAATTAAGTTGAGATGAGATCCAGAATCAACAAGGAGTGAAACAGTTTTAGCTGAGTAACCAAGATAACAGGGAAGAAAACCAAGGGGAAAGGAATAAAGGTTGGAATCTGAGGACAGACCTCTTCCACCAGAGTCCTCCATCCAACTACCAGAGGAAACCTGCAATTTTTCAGGAACAATCCCCACACGTTGACAAGAGACCCATTTCTTCATTCCTTCAGCACCAGATAAAGAGATTGGCATTAGTTCAGCCACAGATAGATCAGGAATTTTAAGATCTAAAATTTTCTTCAATACCCCTTCCAAAGCATTGGGGTGATCCTTTGAGATTCCCCTCTCAAAAAAAAGTTTGGGCTGGGTGGATGGGGGAATTTCAGGTGAAGCAGGAACACGATTGGAAGGTGAGGGCAAGGAAGGAGCCTTATGAGGTTTGGGTTCCTAATGTAATTTCCTAGCTGTATCAGATTGATAAGCTCCCACAAGTCTGGAGGAGGAGATAGCTGGAGAATACCAAGGCTGAAGGGTACCACAGGAAGATCAGAAATTGAAAGAAGCCAAAGATATCTTCATAGGAGGTGGTGGCTGATAAGAGGCTACCACATGTCAGATAGGGAAAGATGAGTCAAAGGGGATCAAGGCACCATTAGGAAGAAAGAAATTGTTCCCGTTATGCTCCACCAACTTTTAGTATTTATCCTTCTGGAGCTCAGGGCATTGTCTGGTTCCATGAACTTTCCTATGGCAGTAGTAGCAGACCAGAGTATATTTTGGGATAGAATTACAGGGCTTAAGAGTAGCAAGAGGGGAATTTATTTTATCTATTTTTTTCTTGAAAGCTTGGAGTAGCTTGGTGATCTCATTGATAGGAGCAGTTTCCTTTCTTGACTGAGGATTTGGTTTGGAACTGCGGTTTGCCTCCATCTTATTCATAATGTTGTTGAATTTTTTTAAAGAAGGAGCATGAACTGGTTCAGTGGTCCAAGGTTTTTCAAAAGGAGAAGCAGTTTTACCTTTCATGAATTTATCAACAGAATTCCAAAGGAACGGGAAAAAAGGGAGCTTGAATAAATTATCCCTGGTGGTGATCATTGTAAAAGACTTGAACAATTCATCCACAATCCTTTCCTGCACTCCTAGAAAAAAAGATTGTTAAAATTAAACTCAAACTTTGTCCACCATATCAATGTGGTCATTTTGGATAAGATAAGATTGAATTGGATCCCATTACTTTCCAAAATACTGATATTCAGAGGATGAAGAGACACAAACATTGAAGATCCACTGAGAAACAAGATCATCCAGGTCCTGTGAAGTAAAAGGGGCTACATCTAATTTACCACAATATGCTAAAATTGCTTCCCTTAGAAGCTTCCAGTTATGGGATTCAAATCCATAAAAAAATTTAATTACTTCCATGAATTCATCAGAGGAGATAAAGAATTGTAACTGATAGGCCATGTTGTATTCACTTTCCCAATCCACTTCAGCAGCCATTTTGTAAGAGTCCAAGAACCGTTCAACATTTACCCCATTTAACCCTAAGTCCTTGTTCTGAGGTTTGATCTTAACCATCCTAGGTCAAGCAGAGGTGGTGGGAGTACTGGTATATTTCATTTTAAATAACAGAGTTCCTGGAGGATCCAAAGAGCAGATTTCCAAAGTTTCTCACAAGTCCGGCAAGATTAGGGTTCAAACAAAAATTACAAGAATCTTGCCCAAGTGGTTTGCAATTGGGAGGAATTAATTCTGATATAAGTTGCCTCCATGGATCAGATTTATGAAAAGAGAAACAGAGAAAAAAGAAAAAGGATTGGATCCCAAAATTGATTCCAAAAATATTGGGACTGTAAATCCCAAGATTGCTGTTTTGATCCCGGCCCAGCGGACCAAATGTAAGACTCCAAACAGTGCTGAGCTGCAGGAAGCCTGTGGAGGGGAAAGGTGCTGTGTAGGCTGCCCTCCTGAGCGTTACAAAAATATTCAAATGTAACTGGAATCAAGATCCAGAAACTTGTAAATATGGAATCAATGAAAGGTATGAATTTGATAGTGTTTGGTTGCAATGGAAAAACACTATCTGAGGCAGGATATTGCAGGAAAGGAATCAAAAAAAAAAAATTCAAAGTTTGTTCAGAGTTTTATAGGATAAGGCAGTTGTACGTAACAAAACCCAAAAGCTAATAACTCTGGTTGTCAGCAGAAGATTAGGAAAGATCAAATAAATCCCAAACAACCTCAAGGTTCTTAATGAACCTGCCCAACTCTCCCCAATCAAGCAATTGAAGGGTACCACATAACTGTGGGTGGCTGAAAAAAACAAAGAAATTTGTTTTGTGAAGCTCTAGAAGCAAAGCAGTGACAAATTCAAACAAGAATAAACCAGCACTTCTAAAGGGACTCAAGAATAGCGTGGTGGAATTAAACTTTCAAAGAAATAAAAGGAGGTTTAAAACTTCAGATTTCTGTCAGCTTGCTACTATTGCAGAGCAAGCTGTAAAAGTAACAGAAATAACATAAAAATGATAACAATAAAATTAACCTAGGAAGGAGTAGGAAAACCGTAAATATGATTGCAAAAATGGATTTTGCACCTAAAATTAGGTAGGGTCACTCACTGATCCTACCCTTGAAATCCAACTCCTTATATTTTTAAATAATTAAGGAAAGAAAGACCAAAACAACACAGCACAACTATTGAAATTTTTGGCGAATTAAATATTTCACATGTATTGTCACGTATAGGTTTCAGACCTAAAATTCAGTCAGAATTGAGGTTTTGTGTATATTTTGGGATTTACTGACAGAAATGTGTTCTGTCACAATTCCCGCACGCAGCCGAAGCAGCCAATGCACACGCGTGCGGCTGAGCTACAGCTCTGTCACTCTGTCAAAGTTGTGTTAGCAGCCATGGGCCTCTGACAAGTATGCAGCCACGGGACTATGGGTTGACAAAGTGACAGGCGGCCTAGGTACCGCATAAACATCCTACAACCCACACAGGAACATTCTAAATATGTAATAAATGTTCCCTTTGATAGAAGATGGTCTAAAAGTACATAAAATTATATAAAAATACTTAAATAACCTTTATACTTATTTTTTATTAAATATAATTCAAAGTACCACAAATTTTGAAAATAAGAAAATGACTACTTCTAAAAATATATTAAAATCCTTTGATATACTATTATGAGAATTGCTAGACATCAAAATTGTTTTGACATACTAAGAAAATTTATGATGTAAGAATATTACATGAATACCCATGACTTACATTTTTAAGTAATTATTTTAGTAAATCAACTGAATTTCAAAAATGAGGAGTAAAATCAATATCATGACTTTACTCCAAATATTTAATAAATAATGGGAACTCACCTGACATCAGAATATCCTTAGAATGTCTATCAAAATAATTATTAACTTACTGGGAAAATTTACTAAGGATAATTAATTAAATAATAAATAAAAAGGATAGATTAGTGTTATTCACACGTTCACACATCAATTATAAAGTAGAATAATTCCCATACCCTGTGAAATTAGATGCTACCCATGTTACAGCACAAAGAACACGGGACAGGCTATCAATGGTTACCCTGCTAGCCTCAGTGTCCTTCCCTTTGAGCCCCTGTACCCTTCAGAAGGAAAATACTGGGACTCCAAAAACTATAAATAAAGAGCTCTTTAGAGGATGTTGATACCCAGATACCCAGTTATATTTACATCCAGACACCGTGCAAAGGTCAAAAAATACTTATAGGAGATAAGTAAGTGATTTATGGCTTATTCTGATTAATAATATTCATCCTGAACCCTCTTTTTATCAATTTAAACTTCTGAAGAACCTTATAACGCCAGTATACAGGTTTAACCCATCAGTGAACGTCTCAAACAGATAAGCAAAGGATTTAATAATATAACAGTGATTTTTATTATCCTTTCTCTGTCATGGCAGCTTGGTTACAAATCCCTGCCACTATAAGGTGTATTTTATATACATATTATCTTTGGGAAAATTATCCTTGAAACTGAAGGGCCCAAAGTGACCAGGCCTACATGTTTTCATACTTAATTCCCTGAAGAGAGGTGTTAAAGATCCCCAATAGAATAGTGGCCCCTCTATAAAAATATTTAATAATCAATTTATCTATATTGATTTATAACAATTAAAAATAACTAAACCAATTAACCTTGCAATAAGCTTCATCCAAATATTTTACGGATTTTTGCTGCATTTATTAAGTAATATATTTATTATTTATTCTATCACCTCTGGTAGCCAAAGGATAGCAAGTGTCTTGGCATCCAGGAGGCTGACAATTGGGGGCCTGGTTGGGAAATATTCCATTTTATTATATTTAATACCTTGGAACAGACATTTCAAATAAAATTAAATCAAAGATAAATTTATCTGAATTTCTAACCATGATTCATCATTAAATCCTTTTGCAGTGGATTCACAAAACAATGCAGAATTAATAATCTATTATTTAAATCTTTTAAAGATAAGAAGCAAAGAATATATTAAAAATTATAAACCTACTGGTTGGGAAGCTTTAACTAAAGCTGAGAAACTTAATATCTGTTCTGGGCATAACCACTTAGATAAACTCCTTGAACAAGAAGATCTTGAGAGGCGTATGAACTTCCAGGCCCTATTAAGAAAACATAAAGGTTGGAAGAAATACCATATAAATCAATATTTAAAATATAAAAGTAAGAAACTTGTATTACCATATTATTTTTATTAAAAAAATATTAATATATTTTATTGAACAATAAAGTAACCTTTTACCATCAGTGAACCCTCCTATACCAGAAACCACCACCACTGTAACTGATTTATTGGATCAAGAAATCCCAGATATCTCTGGATGCCCTGAAAATATTGATTGGACAGGTGAATACCTCATTGGGACACACCAAGACCGCGTAGGATTACCTATTAAGGACCAATTCAATCCCAATAAACTCCAGGTACCTTTGAACATCAACTTAGGTGAGTTTTAAATAAAACCTATTTTCACGGATTTTTCCGTAGAAAAATACTTATAAACATTTTATTCAAATATGAAAAGACGTAACACAAGAGCTTCAGGGAGAATTACCTCCTATGCATTGTTGCCGGGAGCCCCCAGTAACCGTGAGAACACCAATAATGACAACCATGAGGGGACTGGAACCCGTGAATCAAATGTTGATGGACAAGGAACAGCACCAAGTACTTCTGCCCTCCCCCAACCTAGAGCCGGAGAAGGTAGTAGAATCAAGGCACCCTCCATTACAAGAAGATTCCCTGCAGCCACCTCAGCAGATTCTGGCCAAGGAAGCCAGGATCAAAGAATTAGTCAGAGAGCACGTGAAATATGAGGAAGAGTTCAAAGAAGCTCAAGCCAAAGAGGACATGGTATCTATGAAAAAGATCATCTCCCAGGCAAAAGCTACCCAGATAGCTATTCAGAAAATGATTCCAAGGAAAGAGATAGAATCCTATGTAGAAAAAGGAATCCTTGGGATAAATTAGCCCAACTGAAAGGCAAAGGACTAGGAAAGAATTGATCTTCTTCCCATCCAAATCCAAAGGGAAAGAGGGATTGGGATCAGATAATATACTTAGCTCACAAGTGGAAAAAGGTGTACAACAATTAGCCTTTTATTTCAGAACCCAGTACCTTGTCTAAACCAACGTTCAGCCTGCTGGATGCCAAGACCCTTGCTATCTTTTAGCTCCCAGAGGTGATAGAGTAAATAATAAATATATTACTTAATAAATGCAGAAAAAATCCATAGAATACTTGGATTAAGCTTATTGCAAGGTTAAATGGTTTGGTTATTGTT
The DNA here is from genome assembly GCA_025617555.3 of Puccinia polysora. Lineage (NCBI taxonomy): Eukaryota > Fungi > Basidiomycota > Pucciniomycetes > Pucciniales > Pucciniaceae > Puccinia > Puccinia polysora. The sequence continues at coordinate 6,942,869 of CM062639.1, forward strand.
TTTTGTTTTGAATCAATATGAAAAAATTGATTATCAAATATTTATAGAGGGGCCACAATTATATTGGGGATCTTTAACACCTCTTTTCAGGGATTTCAGTATGAAAACATGTAGTCCTGGTTACTTTGGGCTCTTTAGTTTAAAGAACATTTTACCCAAAGATAATATGTATATAAAATACACAATGGAGTGGTAGGGCCTTGTAGCCAAGCTACCACTACAGAGAAAGGATAATGACACTTACTGGTATATTATTAAATACTTTTGGTATCTGTTTGAGACGTGTACTGATGGGTTAAACCTGTATACTGGGGTTTATAAGGTTGTTCAGCAGTTTCAATTGATGAAAAGAGGTTGAGGACGGATACTACTGATCAGACATTGCCATAAATTACTTAATTATCTCTTATAAGTACTTGATTACCTTGGCACGGCGTCTGGATATGAGTATAACTGGGTCTCTGACCATCAATATCCTCAAAAGAGCTCTTTATTTGTAGCTTTTGGAGTCCCAATATTGTCCTTCTGAGGGTTGTAGGTGCTGAAAGGGACAAACACTAAGGCTAGCAGGGTAACCAGAGGTAGCCTGTCATGTGTTCTTGGTGCTATAGCACGTGTAGCATCCAATTCCTCAGGGTATGGGAATTATTCCACCTTATAATAAACATTAGGACGTATGAATAACACTAATCTGTCCTATTTATGTATTATTTAATTAATCATCCTTAGTAAATGTTCCCAGTAATTTAATAATTATATTAACAGACATTTCTACGGACATCTTGATGTCAGGTAAGTTCTCATTATGTATTATATAACTGGAGTAAAATTCATAATATTGATTTTAATCTTTATTTTTGAGTTCCAGTTGATTTACTAAGATAATTACTTAAAACTACAAGTCATGTGAATTCATGTAATATTTTTACATGATTAGTTTCCTTAGTATGTCACAAGAATATTGATGTCTAGCAATTCTCATAAAAGTATATTGAAGTATTTTAATATATTTTTAGAATTTTTCATTGTCTTATTTTTGACATTCTTGGTACTTTGCATTATATTAAATAAAAAATAAGTATAAGGATTATTTATGTATTTTTATATAATATTATTTATTTTTAGACAGTCTACTATCCACGGGAACATTTATTAAATATGTAGGAAGTTCCCGTGTATGTTGTAGCATGTTTACGCGGTATCTGAGCCTCTCAGGCCGCCTGTCACTCTGTCAACCCGTAGTCCCGCGGCTGCATACTTTTCAGAGGCCTGGGGCTGCGTACACGACCTCAACATAGTGACAAGGCTGTATCTCAGCCGCACGCGGGTGCATTGGCTGCCGCGGCTGCGTGCGGGAATTGTGACAAAACACATTTCCGCCCGTAACTCCTAAAATATACACAACACCTAAATTCTGACTGAATTTTAGGTGTGAAACCTATACGTGACAATGTGTGTGAAATATTCATTGGCAATAAAGCTCAATAATGGAGCTGTAGAATTTTGGTTTTCCTTTCCTTAATTATTTAAAAAGATAAGGAGTTGGATTTCAAGGGTGGGGTCAGTGAGTGACCCTACCTAATTTTGGGTGGAGAACCCATTTTTGTAATGATATTTGAGGTTTTCCTACTCCTTATTAGGTTAATTTTATTATTATCATTTTTATCTTATTTTCGTTACTTTTGTAGCTTGCTCTGCAAAAGTAGAAAGCTGACATTCCCCCACTCCAAGATATGGCCATATCTGAAAAAAATCTGGAGGAAGTTGGGAGAAAAAATAAACTGCATATGTGCTTCAGTTCCTTTTTCTGGCTCTGTAGTTTCTGAGATTTATTGGTCTATCAGGTGTATTATTTTCTGGTAACCATTCATCTTTTTCTGCAGATTCTCCTTTGTATCTTACTAAGTATAGTCTGATATCTTTTCCTTGTACCCTCTCTTTCTTATCTCTCAATATCCTGCTGACTTTCCCTTTTTCTTTTACAGGGTCAGGTTCTATTGGGATTATTTCTGGAGGGAGGTTGATGCCTTCTCTTGGTTTAAAGTGTTTGACTAGGCTAACAGGAAATGCCGGATGTTTTCTTGATAATTCTTCACTCAAGATTACTTCCACAGCATTTTTGCCATGCATCTTCTTGATAGAAAATGGTCCAACAAAGGCTGGTTTCAGTTTTCTGTTGCCTGCCAGGTTGTTGAAATTAGTTGTAGATATCAAGATCTGGTCTCCTATCTTAAAGTCAGGTTCTTTATGGGATTTGTCCCATCTTTTCTTTTTGTATTCAACAGCTTCTTCAAATGGATTCTCCATCCAAAATTAGGTAGGGTAACTCACTGACCCCACCCTTGAAATCAAACTGCTTATATTTTCAAAGAATTAAGGAAAGAAAGACCAAAATACCACAGCACAACTATTGAACTTTTTGGACAATTTAATATTTCACATGTATTGTAACGTATAGGTTTCAAACCTAAAATTTGTTCAGAATTGAGGTGTTGTGTACATTTTAGGAGTTACAGAAGGAGATGTGTTCCCTCACAATTCCCGCACGCAGCCGCGGCAGCCAATGCACCTACGCGCCGCTGAGCTACAGCTCTGTCATTCTATCAAAGTTTTGTACGCAGCCCAAGGCCTCTGACAAGAATGCAGCCGCCTGACTACGGATTGACAAGGTGACAGGCAGCCTAGGTACCGCGTAAACATGCCATAACCCACACAGGAAAATTCTAAATATTTAATAAATTATCCCATAGATAGTAGATAGTCTAAAAGTACATAAAATTCTATAAAAATATTTAAATAACCTTTATAAAGATTTTTTATTACATATAATTCAAAGTACCAAAAATGTCTAAAATAAGACAATGAATACTTCTAAGAATATATTAAAATACTTTAATATACTATTATGAGAATTGCTAGACATCAGAATTTTATTTACATACTAAGAAAACTTATGATGTAAAAGAATCACATGAATAGCCATGAATTACATTTTTAAGTAATTATTTTATTAAATAAACTGAATTTTGAAAATAAGGAGTAAAATCAATATCATGACTTTACTCCAAATATTTGATACATAATGGGGACTCACCTGAAATCAGAATATCCGTAGAATGTCTATCAAAATAATTATTAACTTACTAAGAACATTTAATCAGGATAATCAATTAAATAATAAATACAAAGGACAGATTAGTGTTATTCAAATTTCCAAACATCAATTATAAAGTAGAATAATTCCCATACGCTGTGGAATTAGATTCTACCCGTGTTACAGCACCAAGAACACGTGACAGGCTACCACTGGTTACCCTGCTAGCCTCAGTGGCCGTCTCTTTGAGCCTCTGTACCCTTCAGAAGGACAATATTGGGACTCCAAAAACTACAAATAAAGAACTCTTTAGAGGATGTTGATACAAAGAGACCCAGTTATATTTACATCAAGACACCGGGTTAAGGTAATCAAGTAATAATAAGAGATAAGTAAGTGATTTATGGATTAGTCTGATTAATAATATCCTTCCTCAACCCTCTGTTTATCAATTCAAACTGCTAAAATAACCCCAGTAAACAGGTTTAGCCCATCAGTGTACGTCCCAAACAGATACCCAAAGGATTTAATAATATACCAGTGAGTTTTATTATCCTTTCTCTGTCATGGCAGCTTGGTTAGAAAGCCCTTCCACTCCACCTTGTATTTTATATACATATTATCTTTGGGAAAAATATACTTTAAACTAAAGGGCCCAAAGTAACCAGGCCTATGTGTTTTCATACTGAATTCCCTGAAGAGAGGTTTTCAAGATCCCCAATATAATTGTGGCCCCTCTATAAAAATATTTAATAATTAATTTATCTATATTGATTTATAAAAATTAACCATAACCAAACCAATTAACCTTGCAATAAGCTTCATCCAAATATTTTACAGATTTTTACTGCATTTATTAAATAATATATTTATTATTTATTCCATCACCTCTGGTAGCTAAAGGATAGCAAGGGTCTTGGCATCCAGGAGGCTGAAAATTTCAAGCTCAAAGAAAACTATCAATCAAACATGACTGCTTCTGGAGGGATGATCAAAGTGAATGATCAGACCAGTATGATCAAAAAATGGATCAAGGAGTGGTATAATACACTCAAGAACATAAAGAAATGTATTCTTCTTCAACTAGGAAGGCTATTGGTTGGTGATAAAAGATTAGGTCACAGGGGAAAGATCAAATATTTGAGTATGGAGGCTCAAAGATAGAGGGGCAATCATAGATATACCCAGGATAAGGATGCTCAGGTAAAAGGGAAGGGCCCCATGGGTTTTGTTGATTGACTATAGTGCTGATGATGGTAGGATGCTGGGCAAAAGGCAGGGAAGAGCCCCACCTTTAATAGGCAAGAAGCCCTGTGTACTATTTACAAGGAGATGACACAAATTATCAGCTTGCTACTATTGCAAAGCAAGCTGCAAAAGTTACAAAAATAAAAAAAATAATAACATTAACATTTAGCTAAGAAGGAGTAGGATAACTTATTGCAGAAATGGATTCTTCACCCAAAATTAGGTAGGGTAACTCACTGAACCCACCCTTGAAACCCAACTCCTTATATTTTTAAATGATTAAGGAAAGAAAGACAAAAAATACCATGGCACCATTGTGGTAATTTTTTTGCCAATTAAATATTTCACATTTATTTTCACGTATAGGTTTCACACCTAAAATTCAGTCAGAATTGAGGTGTTGTGTATATTTTAGGAGTTACAGACAGAAATGTGTTCTGTCACAGTTCCCGCATGCAGCCAATACACCCGCGTGTGGCTGAGCTACAGGCCTGTCACCCTGTAAAAGCCGTGCACGCGGCCACTGGCCTGTGACAAGCACACAGCGGCGCGACTACAAGTTGACAAAGTGACAGGCGGCCTGAGAAACTTAGGTACTGTGTAAACATGCCACAACCTACACAGGAACATTCTAAATTTTTAATAAATTTTCCCGTAGATACTAGATAGTCTAATAATACATAAAATAATTTAAAAAACCTAAATAAACTTAACACATATTTTTTATTAAATATGATTCAAAATAACAAAAATGTCGAAAATAATATAATAACTACTTCAAAAAATATATTAAAATACTTTAATATACAGTTATGAGAAATTCTAGACATCAATGCTTTTTTGACATACAAAGAAAACTAATAATGTAAAAATAATACATGAATACTCAAGACTTATATTTTTAAGTAATTATTTTACTGAAATCAACTGAAATTTGAAAATAAGGAATAAAATCAATATCATGACTTTACTCCAATTATTTAATACATAATGAGAACTCACCTGACATTATTCTGACCGCAGGAATTTCTATTAAAATAATTTTTAACTTAATGGGAACATTTAATAAGGATTATTAATCAAATAATAAATAAAATGGACAGATTAGTGTTATTCACACGTACAAACATCAATTACAAAGTAGAATAATTCCCATACCCTGTAGAATTAGATGCTACCCGTGCCATAGCACCAAGAAAAAGTGTCAGGCTACCATTGGTACCCTGCTAGCCTCAGTGCCCGTCCCTTTGAGCCCCTGTATCCCTTAAAAGGACAGTATTGGAACTCAAAAAGCTATAAATAAAGAGCTCTTTTGAGGATATTGATACCCAGATTCCCAGTTATATTTACATCCAGAAACCGTGCCAAGGTAATCAAATACTTATAAGAGATAAATAAGTGATTTATTGCTTTAGTCTGATTAATAATATCCTTCCCCAACCCTTTTTATCAATTTAAACTTCTGAGTGTTAAGTTCTGTGTCAAGTTCTGTCCTCATTTGTACTTACTGCTGCGCTCAATGTCACTTCATGGGTGAAGACACTTCAATCCTAAAATTGAAGTGCACCCGGTTTCTTTCTTTTCTATCTCTGTCATGTTGAGGGGAGGCATGGGCATCAATCATCCAGACCCAGCTCTCATCTAAACTTCACCTGATCCCCTCAATATTCATATGCTTGACATTCTACTTTTACTGGTTTCATTCTCTTTCATCTCTCTTTTCTTTCCTTGCTTGACTCAATCCTTCTCACCAAATCTTTCTCAACAACTCTCCCTGTCCGTGTGCCTGGTGAGATATTGTGTCCATCCTCTTACGGTTCCATAATTTCTGACTTCTTCAATTCCTCTCTATTTTCTTCATTCTGTTTCATCATTAGTCCACTCAAGCTCACTTGTCCTTCCATATCCCCAAACACTCAGCGCCTGTCCACTCCTATCAACCTCACCTCACTTTGCTGAATTTTCCAGTTTTGTTATAATTATGGCCAGCAATTAGCTTAGGCAAATGAGCAGTATTTAAAGCAAAAGAAATGCTGGACACTGTGTGTCAATAATGGCTAATGGGGCTCTCACAATGGGGCAATATGTTGGATGAATTCAATTGGATGATGAATGAATGATGGAAAACAGCAGGGAGAAGAGCTCCTTAAGTACAAAAGATTGGCCTCTTGTGAGCCCATGATACAACAAGCCAAAGGGCAAATTTTCCGCCCCAAAAGAGCTCTACAGGCTCTACAGGCCTTGTTACTTGGTTTGGACTGCATCAGCCCACATGGCATTAGTCCCTGAACCCTTACAACCAGACTATTCCGGTCCATTCTTGTGTTTCCACCGTTACGGGGCTGAACCAGCCCATTGCTGTTCAGTCCCTTAGTTGGTTGTCTATTACAACCGGCCCTGATGGCATCATTACCCCTGTTACGGGCTGGTTGCCTCATGCATCCAGCCCCTGGCCCCTGAAATGGGCCAGGTGGGACCCAGGGCTCACCTGGGTCCGGTTTCAACCTCACATGGGGGGGTGTGACCAGCGGACATGCTGTCCCCCCCTCTATCTCTTACAAATCCCTGGTGGGGGCGGTCAAATCCCCTCACCAGGGGCCCTGGGGGTCGATACCCCCCAGGGCATCGTCACAGAAAGTTGGCCTGGGAGGTGGTCAGGTCCCCCCAGGCCCATCGCTCCTCCCCCTTGGTAAAGGGGGGGGGAGAGCACCCCTTCGCGCTTAGTTCGCTACGATGGCGGGGGGGTGATGAAATCCCCCCCACCTGCCGGTCGCATACCATGCGGCCGGCGCCGCCACCTCCTGGGGCAAGGGGGTGGTCAGGTCCCCCCTGCCCTGACCGACCGCCTTGTTGCGGCCGGTCGCTGGCTGGTTCAACCCAGCCAGCCTGCCCCCTCCCCCTCGCGACGGCGAGCGAGGGGAGGGGGAGCGAGCCGGGGCCGCGAGCCCTGGCTCTGCGGCGCTGGTCGCCGGTCGCGACCAGCCGGGCCCGCGCGGCATCGCACCGCGCGGGATCCCTCGGCCGCGCAACAGCCCCGCGCGGGCCGTCGGGCCCCGCGTGGGCCGTGCCGAGGAACACAGGCGGCCCCGAACGGGCCGCGACGCGAGCAGCGGCCCCGAGCGGGCCGCGACACGGGCGGCAACCCTAATGGGCCGCCCCAAGCCCGAATTGTGAGAAAAGACTACTTTTGCGGGCCAGCCCGTCTGGCCAAGTATGTCCAAAATAAACCTTGGGCCCAATTATGCCCATACAAGCCCATCTGGCCGTATTTGCCCATATACCCCATCGGGCCCGTTAGGGCCCGTGTACCAATGGGTCTATTTCACGCGTTTTGAGGCCAGTTTCCCCAACTCTGTAACATCCACATGGGCCCGTATGGTCCGTGTGTGTGTCCAATGGGCCTCAGAGGCCCATTTGTGCATCCCATTTGGATTACACTTATACGTAGCACCCGCGTAAGTGCGTACGTATTTTAACAAGTTTTGTGTTCAATCCATTCTTCAATTCAACACTGAGCACCCTTATAACCCCAGTAAACAGGTTTAACCCATCAGTGCACATCCCAAACAGGTACCCAAAGGATTTAATAATATACAAGTGAGTCTTATTATCCTTCCTATGTCGTGGCAGCTTGGTTACAAAGCCCTGCCACTCCATTGTTTATTTTATATACATATTATCTTTGGGCAATATATCCTTTGAGAATATAAACTAAAGGTTCCATAGTAACCAGGCCTAAATGTTTTCATACTGAATTCCCTGAAGAGAGCTGTTAAATATCCCCAATAAATTTGTGGCCCCTTTGTTAATTTATTCAATAATCAATTTCTAATATTGATTTATAAAATTAAACCCTATCCAAACCAATCAACCTTGCAATAAGCCTTATCCAAATATTTTATGGATTTTTGCTGCATTTATTGAATAATATATTTATTATTTATTCTATAACCTCTGGTATCTACATGATAGCAAGAATCTTGGCATCCAGGAGGCTGAAAAAAATGAGCACAGAAAAATAAAAACAAATTCTTCTTTTTTTTTTTTTTTTTTTTTTTTTTTGTTTATTGTCTTTTTTTTTTGTTTTTGTTTTTGTTTTTGTTTTTGTTTTGTTTTTTTTTTTTTTTTTGTTTTTTTGTTTTTTTGTTTTTTGTTTTTGTTTTTGTTTTTGTTTTTTTTGTTTTTGTTTTTGTTTTTGTTTTTGCTTTGTTTTTTGTTTTTTTTTGTTTTTTTTTTGGATGATGAAAATAATAATGACAACAACAACAATTACTGACAGGAAGATCAAGAAATGTGAACAAAAAAAGATGAGGGAAGGGGAAAAAAGACCAGCTCACATCACAGATGGCAGCGGGCAGCAGAAGGAAAGTGGCCGTTCTAACTGCACTCATTGCCAAAGGGTGCCAGCCAGTTGGTCGTTTGGGGGAGGGGTTTGTGTTGAGAATGTGCCGGTGCAAGCAATGGCAGTCTTTGTTGTCATCAGGTGATGGGGGACAGATGAAGGGGGGGATTGGATGACTGTTGGGAGATTATCAATGTTGAGGAGGTTAGTGAACGCCATGTGACGGCAGGAGAAACAGCTTTTATTGTTGATGGCAATCTTCCACTGGTCGGTCAGATGTCAAGAAGGCAATTGCTGTTGGAAATATCCATTGACCAATTGTTCAACACCAATGGAATTTTTGGCTTCAAAGATGAAGATGGGACTCAAAGGCTTTCATCTTTGTTGTTTGATGGGCTGGATCAATGGCCAATGCAAATTTGGCAAGGGGATGAAAAATGATGAGGATGAAAAGGATGGCAATGGATTGCGCGTGCTTGGCCAAAAGCACGGGCCACAAGCACAATGAGGAAGAATTAAACAGGGGATCTTAGGATTTGAATGCCCTGGGGACCTTTTTTAGACCTCTAGGACAGGTAGGAGGTGGGAAAATGGAAAATGGAATATTACCCATAGCAGCACCAAATTTCTTTCTTCTCCTTTTTTTTTTAATGATGATGATGATGATAGACTATATAATTTTTTTTTTGAGAAATTTCCCTTTTACATGAGGTTTCCACAATTGGTCACCACAGAGGGACCAATCAAAGGACACAGGATCAAGATGATGAAGCAATGCAGAAAGTTAATGTATTATGAAGGACAAGCACCCGCAGGGTTGCTTCTTGAGGATTTGACCAAGCTTATATGGCAAGCAAAGTGATATTTCTCCAATAGGAAACTAGATAAATTTTTTGCAAGAAAAAGCTAAGAAGGTACAGAAAGAGCAACCAAGAACTATGGAGCTAAATTAAGAAGACAACCAAGAAGGATGGGAGAAATTAAATCTTAAGGAAGCATGCAAGTTTGTATGGCACTAGTCTATAGGGATTGAGAATGATTTAAACGGTCAATGCCAGTGGTAGGAATTGGGGCAGCGGTTTATAGAAACATATGGGGAGAAATTGGAATTAGTTGGTCAGCGGAGTATTTTGGCTTCTAACCATGTTGGAAATAGATGAAATGCTCCAGTTAAAAGTTTTGAAAGAGTTTGAGGAGTAATCTTGTGACACCAAGAGGAGCAGATTGGGGGAGCTAGAGGAGGGCACTCCAAGTTCAATGTAACTAAGAACTTATAGTGGTCAATGACTTGCAAGATGGCTGATTTAGGTAAGCCAAGTACAAGCAGGGAAAATAAGTGGTTGACATGAAAATAACTATAATGAATAGTTATTCAAAGCTGGGCATAGGAGTATGCACAGATTGGAGGAAAAGATGGGACAGAAAGGGACTTGAGAGCAAGTAGGATCTAAGTCATAGGGAAAACAGTAACTGTGACTAAAATAGCAATAGTATAGAGGGCACACTGGGCTGAGATACTCAAGAGCTCAAAATTGGTAAGGATGGTCAGAGTAGGAATGCACTAAATATTCAGGCAATACACGCAGATGACAAGAATTCCAACATACATGTGAACAGGTTATGTAATGTTGTGAATCTAACATTTCCCTTATTTAACTGTAAGGATTTTTGAAAAAAAAGGCCCTAAAAAAATTAAAAATCAGAAAAAATAATAAATAAAATAAATAAGCTGAAATGAAAAATCTGAAAAAAGTCAAAAATTTCAAAATCAAAAATAATAAAAGAATAATAAAATAAAAACATACCTGAGTTGGAATTAAATTCAAACAATGTAAAATTAAATAAATCAAATAAAAATCAATCAATTCAAAATATTATTATTAGCAAGAAAAAAAATGAAGAAAAAAAAGGAGAAAAAGAGATCAAGAATTGAATGATTTGAATAAAAATTTACCAAAGCATCATAATTTCAAAACAAAAAACATATGTATACCAAACCATGAAGAAAAGAATTTATCTTAAAAGTAGAATATTTTCATTGATGAAAATAGAAGTGATGAGACTGTGAATTATTAGGAAAATTTGACGGAAAAAACTCACATGTGATTAAATCTCATAAAAAATCAAAATAAAAATTTTTTCTTGATGGTATAAATAATTTTCTTCATTACATAAACTTTAAATTCCCCACAATTCAAAATATTATTTATTCCATGCATGCATTAAAATTTCTTGGAATACTCAAGAAATGATTCAAAAAGTTTTTACCAGGTTCCTACTCAAGTTAGAAACCAATTTTTCTCCAATTCAAAAATATTCCAAAACAAGTTTCAGGTGCATCACCTTCCAGACGCTGAAGTCATTTTTTCATGGTGAAGGTTGTCTCAAATAAGTATCAAAAGTTCCATCATGAAAACACAGTGATGGATTCTCTGATTCACCATATAATATTTAGGGTTTATTATGGATTTCAACTTGATAGATAATAAATATCCACTGGTTTTCACCTTGGTTGGAAATCAAATTCAGTCTGGTTTCACTTTTGTGGGGAATGAAATTCAATCAAATTTAAAACCAGGGCAAAAATACTACCAGGGATGACCAGTGAATTGATCAGAACAATAAAAATGAAAAATCTAAATAAATCATAAACACAAGATGGCTCAAATGTGAATATGGTGTGACTGACCTTAAAATTATCTATTCCCATAAAGAAAAGAAGTTAAATGTGAAAGGATGATGAAATATAACTGAAATGTTGAAAATGATGGAAGGAAGTCAGAACAGAAAGTACATGAGAAGAAAAACCATCCAGGAATGAAAAACATGTGAAAGAATGTGTGTATGCTTGGGACACAGGCGCTGATAGTTTGAAAAGGGCTTAGTATTTGAGGTTTTGGGGTTGGCTGAGATGACAACTGGTCTTTTTTGGAGTCAGTAGTTGGGGATGATGGAGAGTGGAGGAGAGATATCTCACCAGGCACCATATGAGTCTTGTGGAGTTTGATGAGTTGGTGATTGAGGTTTGGTGAAGTTGATGTGTGTTTTTTTTTGAAATGTTGAGGTAAGTGGGAGTAGAGGAAAAGAGAAGGAAGAAAACAAGAAGAAAAGAAATAAAAAAAGAAAGGAAAAGACAGAACAAGACAGAGTGAGGAAGAATGAAAGGAGTTGAGAAGAATGAGAAAAAAACACAACCTGAACCAGGAGCAGGTTTCCTCCTAAAAGTTGAGTGGTCTATTGACCCGGGTCTGATGGGGAAAAATGGAGTATTGGTTAGAATAGAGCATCTAAACTCTTTCTTGCGGTGCGCTCTGTTGAGGTTAAAGTTGAAGATTCAACTCTGTTGAGGTGACAGTTGTTGATTAAACACAATGCCACTGTAACCAGACACATTTCAACAACCACCAATGAATAGATCATTTCAGGCCCTGATCAAGCTGGTCACAGGAAAAGAAATCCAAGAAACTTTCATACTCTGGGAAATGTGCTCCTAATAGGCTGTATCAAAGTTAGCAAACCTGCAATTAGAAAACCACCATTTTTTTTTCCAAACAGGCAGTTTTTAATGGCAGGTTTCTGGAATACACATACCCCCAAACTGGTGTATTTCAAAATGGAAGGTTTCAAAAATCAAACCTGCCATTATCTTTCATCCACCGTCCATTGCATGCAAAACACCCATCAAAACCTTCACCTTATTAAATTCATACCAATTCCATCTCAATCACATCACACAGGTCTCATCTCCATTGCTTCACATCCCCATCACTTCACATCTCCATCAATTCACACACATCCCATCATCATCTCTCTTATTTCATGCAATCACATCACATTCTTTCTCAAAATGTTCAATCAAACTTCCCCAAAGCAAGTTGAAAATGCAAAAAAGCTGAATGAATTTTTTTTATAATTTGACTCTGATTTGGATTCTGATTCAGACTAGAAGTTGGAATAAACTTGGTTAGATTTGAATTCTATTTTTAAAAAGCAATCCATGGTTCCAAGAAGACACACTCTCCACAACCCTATTTATGCAAGACAAAAGCTTTGTCTCATCCCTGAATGGAGCTTCCAGAAACTGTTCCAAACTTTATTCCCTTCATTCATGAACCTTGTGGAGATAATTGAAGAACAACACATCTTACAGAGAACTTCTTGGAATCCTCAACACAATCCAGCTATCCAAATGGTGTTTTCTCTTTGTAGATTGGGATCAGATGGAAATAGAGCAGCAATTCATTGATTAGAAAATCTATTCTTGGTAACTTATGGATCCATTGACTTATACACCAAAAGAGTAATGACTGCTATGTTATATTTCTATTGATCAGTCCTTTGTTGGCCAACCAAAGAAGAACACAAGGAGATATCTCAAGTCATAAAGACTGAAGATTTTCCCAGTTGAATTGGTTTTGTTGACAGAACCACTATCCCCATGAATCAAAAACCCAAGCTAGATTGCAACCAATATTTTTATTGCAATAAAAGGAAATTGATTCATTTCTTTTCCAAGAAATTTTTTTCTAAAACCTTTGCTAATACACTTACCAAATGTGTTTTATGTGTTTGTATAGATACTCTATCACACTAAAAATTGTTTTTGATAAAAACAACAAGTTAATATCCCTCCATCATGGCTTTCCAGGCTCATGTCACAATTCATATTTTTTTAATTGGATGCCAATTGCCCAAAAAAAAGAGAACTACTTTGACCAAGATCAATACCTTCTTGCAAATTCATCTTATGCTAGCCGGAAATATGTGGTTCCAGCATACTGCAATGTTTCATCCAAAAATCAATCCAAAACTGATTTCAAATATCATCTTGCCCAACCCCAAGTTTTGAGTGAGCATGCTATAGGAATACTGAAAGGAAGATGGGCCAGCCTACGGGAAATGAAAAACAAGCTTCAAAATTTGCAAGAAATGAAGGTCCTTGTAAACTGGATTATCACTTGTGTAATCCTTCACAAACTTCTGGCTGAAATCAAAGATTATTGGGACAAAATATTTGAAGAAAACATTCCCGATCCTCCTCAAGTCATCCCTGTCTCATCTGGTCCCTCATCTTCTGCCATGAGAGAGTGGATTATACCCCTCACACCTGCTCAATTTGATGAGTAGGATTTGTTTTTTAAATAGGTAAATCACACCAAAGTTTTTTAATTTGGTGGTTCAACCAACAATCATAGGCTGACTCCATTTTTTGGTGGAATTAGACAAAAAACAGAACCAAAACATCCAAATCACTGGTCAACTCCCACTGGTCAAATCCTTTCTACACCTCACCATCCACCATCCACCTCACCATCCACCTCACCATGCAGATCACAATTTGCCATCCACCTCACTATTCAGCTCACAATCCACCTCCCACCACCAACCTCAACATCCACCATCCAACTCACCATCCAACTCCTCTTCTTGCCATCACTTTAGGACACCCCTCCTCCTTTGGTCAGAACCCCTTGTAAGCTCCCCCCCAACCTCCTCCCCATCTCTTTCTCATTGTTGGTTTGTTCCATGTTGAGGACCCCCCACCCTGTATCCTTACTCACTCCTCAAGGTAAGCCACACTCCTTCTTCTTCTCCTCCTTTTCAATCTCCCTCCATCCCAATTGAAAAATTGATTGGTAAATCAATTTGCTATCAATTGGCCAATTAAAATCAATTTGAAATCAATTGGTTGATTGATGTCAAATTTATCAGTCAATCAATTTGCCATTGAATGGCCAATCAATTGCAAATCTATTGGTTGATTGATTTGCCATTGATTGACAGATTGATTCTCCATTTATTGACCACTCAATTTTCTATCAATTGTTGAATCAAGAAATTGATTTTACATAAATCACTCCACCACTACCACCTCCTTCTCCTGTCAAATAAATTAATCAATGAATCCATCAAGCCTCCTTTTCCTGCTGCCTCATGAGTAACAAGGGGACTGACTCTTTTTTTTTCTGTAGGAAATTTCACTGGTAATCTTTTGTTATTTTCTATGTTTGTTGATCATCTATGTTGATCATACCAGACTAATGAATGGTTTTTTTATTCAATTCAATGAAATCCAACATTCTGCCTCTTTGAAGACCCTTCCTTGACTTCCCATTCTTCTCCCACCAAAATAAAAATGTTAGACAAATAATGGATTTACATCTTGATTCATGTCAGCTTGCTACTATTGCAGAGCAAGCTGCAAAAGTAACAGAAATAAAATAAAAATAATAATAATATAATTAACCTAAGAAGGAGTAGGGAAACCAAAAATATTATTGAAAAAAAAAATTTAAATCCCAAATTAGGTAGGGTCACTCACTGACCTCACCCTTGAAATCCAACTCCTTATATTTTTAAATAATTAAAGAAAGAAAGACCAAAATACCACAGCACCACTATTGAACTTTTTGGCCAATTGAATACTTCACCTTTATTGTCACGTATAGGTTTCACACCTAAAATTAAGTCAGAATTGAGGTGTTGTGTATATTTTAGGAGTTACAGACAGAAATGTGTTCTGTCACAATTTCCGCATGCAGCCAATACACCGGCGCGCGGCTGAGCTACAGCACTGTCACCCTGTCAAAGCCTTGTACGCAGCTCTGGGACTCTGAAAATTACGCAGCCGTGGGACTACGGGTTGACAAAGTCACAGGCGGCCTGAGAAACCTAGGTACCGTTTAAACATGCTACAACCTACACAGGAACATTCAACATACATAATAAATGTTCCCATGGATGGTTTATGGTGTAAAAATAGATAATCTTATACAAAAATACCTAAATAAACTTTATACGTATTTTTTATTAAATATAACTCAAAGTACCAAAAATTTCAAAAATAAGATAATGACTACTTCTAAAAATATATTATTATAATTTAATATAATATTATGAAAATTCATAGACATCAATATTTTCATGAAATACTAAGAAAACTAGTGATGTAAAAATATTACACAAATACCCATGACTTATATTTTTAAGTAATTATTTTAGTAAATCAACTGCACTTCGGAAATAAGAAGTAAAATCAATATCATGACTTTTACTCCAATTGTTTAATACATAATGAGAACTCACCTGACATGAGAATATCTGTAGGAATGTCTATTAAATAATTATTAAATTACTGGGAACATTTACTAAGGATAACTAATTAAATAATAAATAAAAAGGACAGATTAGTGTTATTCACATGTCCAACCATCAATTATAAAGTAGAATAATTCTCATACGCGGTGGAATTAGATGCTACCCATGCTACAGCACCAAGAAAATGTGACAGGCTGCCACTAGCTACCCTGCTAGCCTCAGTGTCCGTCCCTTTGGGCCCATGTACCCCTCAGAAGGACAATATTGGGACTTGAAAAGCTATAAATAAAGAGATCTTTTGAGGATATTGATACCCAGAGTCCAAGTTATATTAACATCCAGAAACCGTGCCAAGGTAATCAAATACTTATAAGAGATAAATAAGTTATTTATGGCTTTAGTCTGATTCATAATATCCTTCCCCAACCCTTTTTATAAATTTAAACTGCTGAGTGTTAAGTTCTGTGTCAAGTTTTGTCCTCATTTGTACTTACTGCTGCGCTCAATGTCACTTCACGGGTGAAGACACTTCACTCCTAAAATTGAAGTGCACCTGGTTTCTTTCTTTTCTATCTCTGTCATGTTGAGGGGAGGCATGGGCATCAATCATCCAGACCCAGCTCTCATCTAAACTTCACCTGATACCCTCAATATTCATCTGCCCGAAATTCTCCTTTGACTGGTTTCATTCTCTTTCATCTCTCTTTTCTTTCCTTGCTTGACTCAATCCTTCTCACCAAATCTTTCTCAACAACTTGCCCTGGCGGTGTGCCCAGTGAGATATTGTGTCCATCCTCCTACAGTTCCATAATTTCTGAATTCTTCAATTCCTCTCTATTTTCTTCATTCTGTTTCATCATCAGTCCACTCAAGCTCACTTTTCCGTCCATATCCCCAAACACTCAGCGCCTGTCCACTCCTATCAACCTCACCTCACTTTGCTGAATTTTCCAGTTTTGTGTTCAATCCATTCTTCAATTCAACACTGAGCACCCTTATAACCCCAGTAAACAGGTTTAACCCATCAGTGCACATCCCAAACAGGTACCCAAAGGATTTAATAATATACAAGTGAGTCTTATTATCCTTGCTATGTCGTGGCAGCTTGGTTACAAAGCCCTGCCACTTTACCGTGTATTTTGTATACATATTAACTTTTCAAAATATATCCTTTAAGAATATAAATTAAAGGTTCCAAAGTAACCAGGCCTACATGTTTTCCTACTGAATTCCCTGAAGAGAGGTGTTAAAGATCCCCAAAATAATTTTGGCCGCTCTATAAAAATATTCAATAATCAATTTAGTTATATTGATTTATAACAATAAACCATATCTGTCAGCTTGCTACTAGATACAGAGCAACCTGTCATAGCAGCACAAAACTATAAAAATAAAGACTATCTCAATTAACAAAAGAAGGAGTGAGAAATCCATAAATATTATTAAAGAAATGGGTTCCTCACCCAAAATTAGGTAGGGTCACTCGCTGACCCCACCCTTGAAATCCAAGTCCTTACATTTTTAAAATAATTAAAAAGAAAACTACTAAAAATTATGAAACCAGTATGGCACCTTTTGGCCATTCCAAAATTTCACACGTGTTGTCACTTAAAGGGTTTACACCTAAAATTCACTCAGAATGGAGGTGTTGTGTATATTTTAGGAGTTACACACGGAAATGTGTTGTGTCACAATTCCCACACGCAGCCCCACATCATTACATACCCCTACGTACTCATAGTAGCAGTTTCCCGCGTACCAGAGATCCCCACGCAGCCAATTCTCCCACGCACGCAGCGGAACCTACTCCACGCGAATCTGAACTGACTGATCCCCGCGTCTGGATTCGTCATGACTAAGCTGACAACCAGGTACCGCTCAAAAGAGCTACAACCTAATTAGGGTTTCCTGGAATATGTAACAAGTTGACATATGCATTAGTAATGATCTAAAAGGATCAAAACTTAATTAAAATTAATAAAAATTAAGTTTAGAACATTTTTTAATAACAAATTAAAGATCAAGGATTAGCACATAAATCATTGACTCTAATCTTTAAAGACCGCAAAACACTACAAGGAGGGTTCATAAAAATTATTAAAAATTATCTACTTGAACAAAAGATGATGGAAAATTAGTAAAAGTCCACATTTGTTCACTTTAAAGCAATACTAATAGTACAAATGCAGGATGAGTGCAGAATGATTAAATTTATGCCATAATAGATTAACAGATCCTGTGGCTAAAAAAAGTAAAGAAATCCAGCAGATCTAAGGTCAGCTGATTAAAAGAACCAATTTAACGTGGCAATGTTGCTCTGACTGGCTTGCAGGCCTGAGCCCATGAGCAGAACCCTCTCTAAGCACCCTGAGAAGCTCAAAATCACACCAAAAAGGTATTTATACAGACCTCTTTGGATCCATTATTCCATCATGAGTTTACCAGGAATTATTATTATCAATCAGAAACCGTGTCATTGTTAGTCAAGTGCTTATGAAGATTCTAAGAAAGTGATTTATGATCAAGTCTGTAGTATTATTATTCATTTCTTAAAACCAATCAACCCATGAAGTTAAGTCAGGCAATCCACCCCATCTGCTCTGAAACCCTTCCTATTATTGCAGGATTTTCGTGATAAAGTGCTCAGAGTGAGTGTTTCCCTTCCTGTCTAGGCCAGTGTGCTGTTATGCACGTCCATTAGTGGAATAAGCTCTTTCTAAGGCACCCATCTTCATTCCAAGGTTCTTAAACTGCTTAAGGAGGCCCCTTGAAGAGAGGTTGCTTTGTCTGTAAAGACCCCCAGTAGTATAATACTGTGGCCCCTCTTTTATAAACATATTGAAAACCTTTTATTAACAAACAAATTAAAAATTGCAACTGCTCTTATTATATTATTTGTTTGAGCCTCCAAGCGTTTATTTTTGGAATAATAATAATTATTATTATTCCAGTACCTTTATCACTCTCTGTAGCTAAAGGACTGCAAGGTTCCTGGTATCAGAGAGCTAACAACTGGTGGCCTGGCCAGGAAATATCCTTAAATAATTAATCTTTGATTATTTATTCCTATGAACAGTCTGTCTTTTTAAAAATAAGTTAAACTAATTATAACATATATTTTGGATCCTTTGTTTCTCTATTGGATTGTAAGACCAACGAAGAATCGATCAATTATTATTTCAACCTTCTTAAAAAGAAGAAAGAAGAAAAACTCCGTAAATTTGTCCCTGTTATTATAACTCCTGAGCAACAACAAGAGAAACTGCTTTATTATAAACTGCAGGTTATAAAGGACAAAGAACTTGAGCTTGAAAGAACTATCAATTACAATTCTTTATTAAGGCAACATAAGAAGTGGAAGATTTATCAAAGGAAGCTTTATATTTATAAACTAAATAATCCTGAAGATACAGAAAAATACAAAAATAATAAAAGTGATTATTTTTCTAAAAATATCATCTTGCCATGTAAAAATACAAAGAAATATTAAACTTATTTTTTGTTTTTATCCATATCAGTGGATTCGGTTTTTGGTGATCTCATTGACCAGGACCTCCTAGAGGACATCCCAGACAGTGTACCCTTGGACTTCCCCTTGGATTTATCCCAGGATCTGATTGGAACTCACTCAGACCCCTTTGGAATACCCTCCAAGGACAGTTGTGATCCCAACCAAGTGTTGGTACCCTTAAATTTAACTTTAAGTAAGTTAAAATATATATAAAAAAATTATTAAAAATATAAATACACAAAAAATATTATTTTTTTATATTTTTAAGTCTTTTCTCAAAATTTCTGATGAAAGACTTACTCATTTTTTAGGTGCTATCTACCAAAACAGCTGCAACACCCATGCAAAAGGTAGAGCCCCATCATATGGATCTCTGCCCAGAGGAACCCGTACGCGCAAGGACTCCAGTTGCAAGCACAATGAGGGGGATTGAACCCGTGACCATAGCCTCACGCAGGACAACAACGGCGCAACCATGGACACCAAATCTGTTAGAGTTTGAGTTTTCTTTTATGTGACTTTCACTGGATTTCAGAGTACCATTGATTGGATTGATTTGATCTTATTATTGTTAACCTTCAAGTACTAAAACAACAGGTAAAATGTAACTGGGCTGTGTTGTAGTATTGTGATTATCAGACTGTTTAGTCATGGCTATCAGACTCTTTAGTCATAGCATTTTACTTACCATGTCACTTAAACTGCTTATGCTAAATTTAACTTATTCATTTTGTACTCAACCACTTGTTAGCCGATCATGTATTTAGTATATATAAACCATGGTGCTCTCAAGTGGAATTCAATCATCTGTTCAGCCAACACATTAACCGGAGTGTCCTTTTCCTCCTGATCTCAGGTCTGTTACGCTTGACGTTACAAGCCCCTTTCACTCATTCTTTAATCCTTTCGTGTCATTAGAGCTTGGGCTCTTTTTATTTTTACAAAATCAACCAAAAGAGTGTTGGATAACCACCCATTGCCAAACAAGTTATCCCAGGAGGATACGGGTCCTCCTATGCCACCCCAACTGGACTCAACCAAGGAGGAAAGAGTCAAGGTTTTAGTGAAAGAGCATGTGAGCTATTGGGAGCAATTCAAGTTGGCTCAGACCCAGGAGGATCAGCCAGGTATGAGAAAAGCTATTTCTCTGGCAAAAAATCTCAGATTTCTCTGAAAAAGTTGATCGCAAAGAAAGAAGTAGAAGGCTACGTGCAGAACTGGAATCCTTGGGATCAGTTAGCTTCCTTAAAGGGAAAGGACCCCAAAAAGAAGAGGTCCTCAGCCCATCAGAAGTTAAGGAACCCAAAGGATTGGGACAGCATAATATCCTTATCCCAGAAGTGAAAAAAGGTGTACCACAATTAGCTGTAGAAGCTCTTAATAGCTTTTCTGTAAATTTATCTCACAATTTTACAGTTATCAGCCAATGTTTTTACAAAGTTTATCCACAATTGGACAGATTGAGTCTTAGTATTTTCAGAGTGATTGATACCCAGTCTTAGACCATGAGAATTGATGAGTTAGAAATACAAAAAATCAAGGATAGTATAAAATCTAGTAAGTTGGACCTGATGAAGGATATTGATGATAACCAATCAATTCTTCAGAAAGATATTCTTGCAACCATGAACCAGCTTAAGGAAGAAGTTAAGAAAACTAGTCCTACTCCTTCAGCTCACCTGATTAACAAAATTGATTCACTAAACAACAAAATTGATATGGAGTTAGGTATGATTAAGAATGATCTTAGAGATCTTAAAGTCAATTCTACAAACTCCCCAGTCATTGACCTGGAAGAAACAAGACCTTCTAGGTTCATCAGTACTCCTAGTGTTCCGGTCAGAACCGTGAAAACTAGGAATGAATCTTTTAGGCCCAGTCCTACTCCTGAGATAAAACAGGCTTTGAAGTTACTTCATCTCATCACTGAATGGCCTAAATTCTTTGGAGAAGGAGAATACAACCATGTCAGTTTCATTAAATTCATTGATTATACCCTTGCTTCTTATGAAATTCCTGATACAATAGTTGTTGTTAGATTGCCCAGACTATTTGAAGGAATGTCTCTTGATTGGTTTATCAATAAAAGGGAAGAAGTTGGATCTTTATCCTGGAGTTCTTGGAAATAACTGATCAAAGTACAATTTGGTACTAGGATTTGGAAAAGAAAGATGATGAAAACTTTTTAAACCTCCCAGTTTGATCCATCCAAGGAAAAACCTCATAAGTGGTGCTTAGACCAGAAAAGGAGGTTAGACTATTTTTATCCGGATGCTGATAAAGAAGAAGTCAATGAAAGACTTCTCAACTTATGTCCCAGAAAAATAAACCACAGTGTAAGGTTCAGAATGCCTATGGACTCTGACTTTTCTACCCTGATAGGTGTATTGGAAGAAACTATTGATATGAATGGTCTAGATAAGAGAGTCAACAGACTCCCCAGAGAACAAAATACTAGGAACAGGGAAGAGTATACTGCCAAAACTAAGGAATCCCCTGCCACTAATCCAAATACCTTGGAAGTAAAGAAGAATCCAGAGTCAAAGGAAAAATTATGTTGGAACTGTAACCAAACAGGACATGTAAGACCTGATTTTCCTCTACCTAGGAAAAGGATTAATCCTATTGAAGGAGAAGAGTATGATAATCCTGACCCCCACCTTGATGATACTGATGGATCAATTTTTGAATGTGAATTGATGATCAGTAACCCCATCAATGTTATTGAAGGAAGCATTGAGTCTTCTCTAGACATAAATTCTGTTAACAAGGATTCTAACTTACCTCAAAAATGGAATCCCAACGTGAGGATCCACCAAATCTCTGAGGCTAAGGCCTTGATTCTGAAACCTTCTTCAAGTAAAATTTACACTTCAGGCAAAACATGCTACACTACTGGTTTGATCCAAGGTTCCCCTTTTAAGTTACACTTGGACAGCGGAGCCTTTTGTTCTTGTGTTGGTTCAACCTATTTGGAGAAAAAAGACCCAAACTGGAAACTGAACTTATTACCCGTACCTCAGGATAAGTTCAGCAGTTTTAATTATTCTCTTAATGCTGTTGGAGTATGGTCCTCTGATATCATACTCCCTCACTCTAAAGGGTCACTTAAAATGAACATTGAATTTGTGGTGCTCCAGAACAGAGTATATGATTACTTCATCCTTGGTAATGATTCTCTTTGCTTGTATGGTATAGATGTATTCCAAAGCAAGCGTAGATACTTCACCATAGGAGGAGACTGGAACAAAAAGTTTCAAATATGCCATTTCAATGCTCAAAATTCTGATTCAACTTATGAAAAACACTTAGAGAGTTTAAATCAGGAATAATTCTCTCCAGCAGCTTTGAATCCCCTGCTCAATGAAGAACAAACACAGGACATCCTACAAGTATGCTATGAAAATCAGAATGCTTTCTGTACCAAGGATTACCCCATTGGTAACATCAAAGGACATCATATGATCCTGAATCTAACCATTAAGCGTCCTTACCCACTTAACCACAGGAGACCTGCTTACCCTTCTAGTCCAAAATCTAGAGCTGCTCCAGAAACTCACATCCAAGAGTTGGTTGACCTACAAATCTTAAGGAAAGTAGGACACAATGAACAAGTAGATATGACTAATCCAGTGATTATAGCTTGGCATAATGATAAGTCAAGGATGTTTGAAGATTTCAGAATGCTGAACAACTACACCCAAGCTGATTATTATCCAATTCCAAGGATTGAACATGCTCTGCATAACCTATCACAAGCTAAGTACATCACTACCATGGACATGCTGAAAGGTTTTCACCAAATACCTATCAGCCATGGTAGCTGGAAATTCATGAGAATTGTCTGTCATTTGGGAATTTATGAGTATCTAAGGATGCCTTTTGTTATAAGAAATACTCCTTCTCATTTTCAAAGGATGATGGACACAGTTTTAGGATTGTTCATCATACAAGGGTGGATGATGGTTGACATTGATGATGTTATCATTTACTCTGATGATTGGGATACCCACCTGGATAAAGTAAGATTAGTCCTCAAAACAATATCTGCCGTTGGATTAAAGGTATCAATGAAAAAGTGCAACTGTTGCTATGGAGAACTCAAGGCCTTAGGACACATTGTCTCTGGACTAACCTTAGCTGCTGACCAAAACAAGATAGCAGCAGTGATGAATAGGCAAATTCCTCAGAATAAAACTGAACTCCTATCTTTTATTAGCTTTTGCAGCTACTATAGGAAGTACTTACCAAAGTTGCTCTTCTAACCAAGTGTCTGTATGAAATCTGCAACAACACCACCTTGTTCAAAATGACTCATGAAAGAGTTAAGAATTATGAGGAACTCAAGATGGCCATGGCTTCAGCTCCAGTACTGATTCAGCCAGACTATTCTAAACCCTTCAAGCTCTATATAGATGCTGGTATGGACGGGCTAGGGGCTGCATTACACCAGGAAGTCATAGAGGAGGAAAAAACAGTGGAAAAAAGTATACTCCTCATATCCAGACAAGTCAAGGATACTGAGAAAAGGTATGGTGCAAGCCAAATGGAATGCCTTGCTTTAGTATGGGCTCTGGAAATACTTCATTACTACTTGGAAGGCACCAAGTTTACAGTAATTACTAACTGAAATGCCATCAGGACTTTGATGAACATGAAGACCCCTAGTAGGCACATGCTAAGATGGCAGATAGCCATACAACAGTACAGAGGTCAGATGACCATAGTTCACCAAGCTGGTACTAAACACTGGAATGCTGATAGTTTGAGCAGGAATGCTTTACCCAATGACCCAAGTAACCCTGCTTATGACCCAGAGGATAATTATATCTTCCCTATCCTTAACATTAACATGTTGAAAGTTGAAGATCCTATAATGGGAATACACATTTGTGAATTGAATGAATCCTTGTTCAACTCAATCAAAGAATCTTACAATTCTGGCATGAAAACTCTGATGACCATTATGGAAAGTACTTCTCCAACATCTGAACTGATCAATAGCCTACCTGAACCCCTATTGAAACCATACAAAGCCAGAAGGTTCACCATATGGGATGGTCTAGTATACTAAAGGCATCAACATTCAAGTGTTATAGCCTTAACTAAGGATGATCATATCAAACACGTCCTGGCTGAATGCCATGATAACTGCTCATCTGGTCATTTATCTGCTGATAGAACCTTAGATAAGGTTAAAAAAACTGCTTGGTGGATCAATTGGAGAGAATCCACTATCAAGTATGTTACTAGTTGTGAAACTTGTCAGAAGTCCAACAGGAACACTGGGAAAAGGTTTGGTCTACTGCAAAATATTGCTGAACCCAAGAAAAGATGCGAGATCATCAAAATGGAAATTGTAACTGGAATACCACCAGGAGGAGCCTATTCCTACAACTCAGTCCTAGTCATTGTGAATAGGTTCTCCAAAAAAGCAAAGTTTCTACCTAATCACAAGGAAGAAACTGCTGTGGAAGTTGCCCTATTATTTTGGAACAAACTCATTGCTGATGTTGGAGTTCCCAAGATCATTATCAGTGACAGAGGTCCTAAATTCACCTCTGAGTTCTGGAGAAATCTTCATGAAATGCTGGAACCACCTTAGCTTTCTCTACAGCTTATCACTCTCAGACAGATGGCTTAGCTGAAAGAATGATTCAGAACCTGGAAGGCATGCTCAGGAGATTCTGTGGCTTTGGTCTAGAATACAAGAATTCTGATGGTTATTAACACAATTGGGTTACCCTTTTACCTGCACTAGAGATGGCCTACAACAGTAGCAAGCACTCTACCACTAAGGAAGCACCCAAAATACTGGAAAGAGGATGAATTCCTAATTTAACCAAGGATAACCTGAATCACCAGCTAAAAAATATTCAGCCTACATGTCAGCCATGAGACATATATAGATGTCCAATTGTCTGCACAACTCATATGTCTACTTAGTAGAGTGGTTAAGTAATGACTCAGTGCTCTGCCTACAGAACACCCAGGTCTTGTGTTCAAGCCTCCATCATTTCACTATTCTGATGTTATCAAGCATTTTGTATTTTTACAAATATTTTATAATATTATTTTATAGTATGTTTTTAACCCAGATTTTATCACATAAAACTTTGATAAATTATATTATAAGTTATGGAAGATCTTATAACTTAAATGTGAGTTGGAATCATCAGGATGCGTCTATTTGGATGCACAATGAATGTCCCTACAGATTTCCCTCTGTGGAAATAATATTCTTTAATAAATTCCATTTACCATAACCCATACAGGGGTAAATTATTATTAATGTTCTGTTTTTCTCTCCTTCCAGCCTGTGGATAACTTTCAGGAACCAATACAGGCTGGAAAGGCGTACAAACAGAGGCCATTCAACTCAATTGGGGCATATAAACTCTGTGGGATCGTCTTCCAAGAATGTACATAATAATATAAGCCATAATATGGTTAAGAGTATGGTCTTAATCTTTAAACACATGCCAAGAGAGATCTGTTTAGAGTTACATGATGATGTATACTTATTCTGAAGCCCTGAGAGCGTCCACTTGGCTGCTAATTAAGTTTTTGGGATGATCTACAGTCTATATGATACCTGTTGGGGTGATTAGATTAAACTTTACATTGAAAATCACCCCCAATGAGTATGTAATTCCTGCTACTCATTAGGGAATATGACAAGGGGCTCTGAGCCACTGGAGACGAAATCTAGGACAGTGGTCTACTCCCCTGATGGTCCCCTGAGTCCCCTGAGGACTCATGTTAATATAAAAGAGGAGGGTCTTGCCCCTATAAGTCCTTTTCCTCATTGTATTTTTGAACCAGATATTGCATAGTTAACAATCCCATTAAACTTAATCAAGAAGATTGACTGGGGCCTTTTAATTTAATATCACATCAATCCAACAATCAATAAGACAACTTCAAATTCGAGTTCAAGGTCCCTTTTGGAGTTGTAGCCCCCTCTGGCTACTATAAAGGGTGTGAGCTTCCAGGTGTAAGCAAATCTCCTTTGAGCTTTATTTATATAAATCCAGGCCCCTTGCCTTTTATAAAGGTTTAAGGTGTGGCTATTTTGCTCCTAATACCGTAGTATTAGTTGAGTTGTACTGATATAAGCATTGAAATTAAGATAAAACTGACATATAACACTTGTTATTGTGTTATTTTGCAGGTATTTGTCAAAGCTTGTTACAGAAATAGAGACAATACTCTGACAATTGGGGGCCTCATCTCCTTTTTGAACCAAGTTTTGGAAATTTGTCCATTTAAAGTAAGAGTTATTGTTGATTATTTTAACCCCTTGAAGTTAAATTAATCACTTATATAAGATATTTTGAAAAAAATAACCAAAATTTTCGAAATTTGGTGTTAATTCTGTTATAGATATTGATTTGAAGTGCCTTAAGCACAAAATTTTTGAATTGTTTTATCCAAAAAGTAATATATTAATATTAAAATTTTTAATTAATTAATGATTGTTAAAATTTGGTCTGAAAATAACAGAAAAGAAAATTGTAGAATTTTCAAAAAGCTCTATAAAGCTCTCCGTCATAGCACCGGTAACTTAAACGCGGGTAATTGATAGAGTAGGGAAATACTTTCCTCTATCAAAACAAGCAGGTGGATATCTAAAGGATTAGAACCGCTGACGGCATCTATCACCAGGCGTCAGAACATTCTTTTCGGCATCCTTGTTGATACTGACCATTGGAGTTACAGTCACAAGGAGACCAAGACAAAACAAGATTCCCAACAGCCAGCACCCAGAATTGTTGATTGGACTGAGTAGCCACGACGGCCTCATCAAGTTGTTAGTAAGCTACTGATCAGACAACGAGTGTTGTCTCAGCAGGTTGATAAAACAACCAAGATTTTTGTTGTCTCAGGAGTGAGCCTGATAGTATCAAGCACGATTGCTTCTGACCAAACAAACAGCAACGGCTATACCGCTGGGTTTCAACAAAAGCTGAGCCACCAAGATCAAACCAATACAGCAGATTGCATAAGTACCACAAATCATAGTTCTATAAGTTGAAAGATCGCTTTCTGAAAACTAAGTAACAAGACGGTGACGGCTAGAAATAGTAGAGAGAGGAACTTACATCCTTGTGAAACAGTGTCTAAACAGTTATTGATAGATTCCTTTCTGCCTGAGAATCGAGGCAGGGCACGCAGCTTCGTGTCAGAACCAAGCTCCTTGCAAAGGAGCAAAGAAAGCAGCATCGAAACCAGCGTCGCCAAAGCAAACATCAGATCTAGGACTCCTTTGACGGAGATAGTCACTCAGAGTTAGTGACCTAGATTCATTGACACTTTCAGAAACAAAGAGACCAGTCAGACTGATTCAGAACTATTGAATTAATTTTTTTTATAAAAAAAAACAAATAAAAACCCTTCGTTGTGATAATGATGAACACAAGGAGCAAGGGCGCTGAGCTTGTGCCCCCAGGTGAATTCAGCCAGAGGAGGAGACGGCCTACCTCCGGGCACGGCGAACCTCTTGACCTGCCACAGCCAGAACAAAATAAATTACTTAGAGGCAGTGGCAGCAAGCAACATTGAGAACCAGGTGAAGTTTCTGACCCAGGCCTTGGCGACGTACAGGGCCCTCATCAAACTCTTGGGAAGGGACAGATTGATGAAGGAAACAGAGAGTTGGGATCCAACCCAGATCAAGAAACTGGTGGTCCCCAAGCCAAAGCCAAAGAAGAAACCGCAGGAGAGAGCAGCCACACAACCAGTGGCTTCAGGCTCCCAGGAGCCTTTAAGGAACAGAGCACCGTCCCCTCCCCTGAGTCAGGGAGCAAGGATGAGAAAGAGGCGAGAACACAGGCACTCCATCTATGGAGAGATGATGAGGATTTCCAGGTCTCTCCAAGGAGGCTTCCAATTCTTAGAAGAAGAGAGAGCCAAACAAGCCAAGAGGGGCTGAGACTGTCTTTAGAATCAGAAATATTGTCAGATAAATTTCGAGATATTGTCTTCAATGAGACACTTCATATCAAAAAAGCAGTAGTCCACACAAACAAATATTGTATAGAAGGCTTTTCATCTATAGATAAAAAATACTCCTGTATTGTTGCAGATAGTCTGACTTTGGAATCAATTTTGGCAAGCTCTGTTAAAGAAATAGAAGACTTGACTAATAAGACAATAGAAATGGACTTGAAGAAAGCACAAGCAGGAGATTTGAGTAATCTGAGTAATAAGATGACAAACATTGATAACAATTTAAAAGAAACATGCAGATAATCTATCAGTATTAAGAGAGATGTCAGCTCACTGACCTCAATGGTTGTACAAGTGGGTCACTCATTGGAAGTGTTGGAAGATAAATTTGATAGAAATTTGATTTCTATCAAAGAAGATATATTGAAGTGTCAAATCATGTCAGAAGAAAGTCAAGAGAAATTGAGTACCAAAATTGATAAAGTGATTGAGCAGCTAGGACACAAACATGAGGAGCTTATTAGCAGATTGTCGTCCTTGTCTCAAAATAGCCAAAGTCCAGTTACAGAATCTAGAGCACCAGAGATGAGAAGCAAAAGCAAGGCTATTGCAGAAGACATTGATCTGGAGCTGGATTCTGGTAAGGGAGAGGTTTTTAAGCAAGTATTACAGGGATTACCTAAGGTAAGTGATTGGCCTGAATTCTCTGGGGAGGGTGAGTATTATCACACTGAATTTATTTCATGGGTAGACACCTTGAAGGAAGAAGCTGGGCTCCCTGACACATTGATTACTAGTAGATTAAGTATTTTGTTTAAAGGTATAGCCTCAGACTGATACAGTGATAGAAGGAGTGCTGTAGGCGTGCAAGACTGGGAGTTTTGGAAAAGAGAAATAAATGCAAAATTTGGCACATCTAATTGGAAAAGAAAGTGCTTGACTGCCTTCAACAATGACAAATTTTTGCCTGGTGTGACACCACCAGCTACATGGGTGACCAGGCAAAGGAAAAGACTTAGAGCTTCTGATCCGCTATTAGACCAAGACAGTATTAACTTTAAGCTACTTTCACTGATGGATGGGGAAATTTCCTTTGCAGTTAAAACAAGTATGAAAGCAGATGGAGATTGTTCCAGTTTAATCAACATATTAGAAGATATAGTAGAGGACACATCACTGGGAAGGAAGAAGATCTACCAGACCAGAGACAACAATTTAGCCAAGACAGAAAAGGACAAGACTTTTGTAAGAAATGCTGTCCCCAATACAGATATATCATGCTATACTTGTGGTAAAGCAGGACATACCTCTAGGGCATGTCCGCAAAAAACCAGGAAATTTAATAATGTCAAGAGTGAAAGTACTGATAAGGGTAATGATTGTGTAGAAGGATCAGACTCAGACAGTTCATTAGGAGAAGAGGAGGAGCTTATCATAGGATGCATAAATTCTATTAAGGTAACTAATGAATTAATCAACATGACATTTTGTAATAAGCCTTGTAAAGCCTTATTGGACAGTGGAGCATGTAAGTCAATAGTGGGCAGAAGCTACTTGGAAAATTTCTTCACAAATTGGAAGGATTTTTTGGTAAGTGCACCTGTGGTGAAATTACATAGCTGCTCAGGGTCATTAGTTTCATTAGGTGTAGTCAAGGTTAGGTTGTTTTTTGCTTCATATGTATTCATTATTAAATTTGTAGTGATTGATAATAATTCCATAGATTATTTCATAATAGGAAGTGACTATATGAAGGAGTATTCTTTCAATTTGTTCCACAGCAAGGAGGCTTCATACTTTGCAGTTGGCGACAGTGTTAAGTTCCCCTTTGATCAAGAGCAGGTTAACTCAGTGGATCATCTTAATGAAGAAGCTTTTCACAAAGAAGTTAGTGATTAATCCAAGATCAATTCATCACTAAGTAATGAACAAAAGATCCATCTGGTACAAGTATTGTTTGAACATAGAGGAGCTTTTGCTACTACAGATGAACCCTTTGGATTCATAATAGGTCATGATGTTAAAATAACTTTAACTAATGATAGGCCATACCCGCCTGCCTTAAGAAAACACCCGTTTCCAGCCAGCCCTAGGAGCAGAGAAGCACTTAAGGAACATATAGATACATTGCTGAAATTGGAAGTTATCAGGAAAGTAGGAGCTAATGAGGATGTTGAAATTACTACACCAGTCATAATAGCTTTGCATAATGGGAAATCTAGAATGGTTTGTGACTTTAGAGCTCTAAACTCTTATACCACACCAGATAGGTATCCTATGACCAAGATTGTTTAGTCCCTAAGTAAACTTCACCAGGCAAAATATATCACATGTATGGATGTGCTGAAAGGATTCCACCAGAATGTTGTAGACATAGACAGCAGAAAGTTTTTAAGAATAGTTTGTCATTTAGGTGTTTTTGAATATCTGAGGATGCCATTTGGTATCAAGAATGCACCATCTCATTTCCAGAGAATGATGGATTCTGAGTTCCATGAAGAGTTGATGCAAAATTGGTTGATCATCTACATAGATGACATTATTATATTTTCAGCAACTTGGGAAGAGCACATGTACAGAATATCAATTATTTTGAAGAAAGTTATTAAGATGAACAAGAAAATTTCATTGAGTAAATTTTAATTTGGCTCCAATGAATTGAAAGCCCTAGGACATATTGTAAATGGACTATCCTTGGGAATAGATCAAACCAGAGGAGCAGCAGTATTATTAAAGCCTACTCTTAACAGCATTAAGGAGATGAAAAGTTTTTTAGGCTTTGCAGGTTACTACAGGCTACATATTAAAGATTTTGGCATAATAGCTTCCAGTCTATACAAAATCTGTAGTCCCAATGTTTCTTTTGAAATGAATAAAGAGAGAGTTGAGGCTTATGAGTTATTAAAAAGTTTTCTAACCTCGGCACCTTTGCTTTTCCACCCAGATCCTAAGAAAACATTTAAGTTATATGTAGATGCATGTATGGAAGGTTTAGGGGCAGCATTAAACCAGGTCCAGATTGTTAATGACAAGCCAGTTGAAGGACCCATATGTTTTATATCCAAACAGCTCAAAGATAGTGAAAAAAGGTATGGTGCCTCCCAACTAGAGTGTTTGTGCCTAGTTTGGGCTCTGGAAAAGTTGTATTACTATTTGGATGGGTGTCAGTTTGAAGTCATTACTGATTGTACAGCACTAAAGTCACTTCTGAACCTAAAAACACCTAACAGGCACATGTTAAGATGGCAAATAGCTATTCAGCAATGGAGAGGGTGCATGACAATAGTGCATAGGAAGGGGCTAATACGTAAGAATGCAGATGGGTTATCCTGATGGGCTCTACCAAATGAAATCAATAATCCTGCCTATGACCCAGAAGATGACGTGGATACCCTACCAATTATGGGTATTTCAGTCACAAGTTTGGCTGAAAGCTTCTGGACCTCAGTGCTTGAGTCATATTCCAGCAACAAGAACCCATCACTACTCCTTGAGATACTAAGATCTAAGTCTAGTGCACAAAATCTTGTTGAAGGACTAGATGCAGATTGGAAGAAAGGTTACCTGGAAGGAAGGTTTGTCCTTTTAGATGAGTTGATATATCACAAGTCTGCCCATTGTTGCTCAGTAGTGTTAGTCCAAGATGATCACATACGATTGATTCTGAGTGAATGTCATGACAATGTTTGCTCTGGACACCTTTCAAAAGATAGAACTGTTGAAAGGGTTAAAATTCTAGCATGGTGGCCTAACTGGAGAAACAGTGTTAGCTCATACTGTGAGTCCTGCGAGAGATCCCAGAAAGCAAATAAGTCCACAGGAAAAAGGTATGTTCTATTACAAACTATATAAGAACCAAAAGAAAGATGGCACACTATTAACATGGATTTTGTGTCTGGATTGCCCCCTGGGGGTAAAGATAATTTCAACTGTGTTCTAGTGGTGGTTGACAGATTCTCTAAGAGAGTTAGATTCTTACCATGTTATAAAGATAGCTCTGCGAAGGACATAGCTATGCTATTCTGGAACAGTATTTTCAATGACGTGGGGTGCCCCAGAAATATTATCAGTGACAGGGACCCAAAATTCACATCTGAATTTTGGCAGAGTCTTTTTAATTTGGTCAGAACAAAATTATCCTTTTAAACAGCTTATCATCCCCAGACTGATGGTCTAGCAGAGAGGATGATACAAACTTTGGAAGACATGATCAGGGGATATTGTGCTTATGGCATTAAATTCAAGGACAGTGATGGATACACTCATGACTGGGTATCTTTTTTACCAGCTTTAGAATTTGCCTACAATTCAAGAAAGCATTCAACAAATAATATTTCCCCTTTTGAATTAGAAAGAGGTTGGATACCTCACATGCCTAAGGACATGTTACTAAGTAAGACTATAATGTTAAACCCTTCAGCTGACTGTTTTAGAGAAATGATGAATAAGGCTGAAACATATGCTAGTAAGTGTGTCAGTGATACAGTAGAGTATAATAAGAGTAGGTGGGACAAAAGTCATAGAGATCATGAATTCAAAGTAGGGGACATGGTTTTAATTTCTACTGTTAATTTTAATAATATTTCAGGACACAGAAAATTAAAAGATGCTTTTGTTGGTCCATTTGTTGTAAAGGCACTTCATGGTAAAAATGCAGTGGAGGTCATTTTAACCAAAGAATTTGACAGAAAACATCCTACTTTTCCAATTAGTCTTTTTAAAAAATTTATCGATCCAGTAGAGTCTTTCCCTCAAAGAAATGTTCCTAGGGTTGTGGTACCACCAATGGAACAGGCTAGTGAAGATATGCCGCATAAGATACTGCAACATAAAGTCATTAGAAAAGACGGGAAAGATGTAAGATTATATCTAGTGAGGTTCAAGCAAAAGCTAGCAGATAGTGATCTATGGCTAGAAGCCAAGGACATTAAAAATGCTGATATTGTTTTGAGAAGATATAGATCTTCCAATAGATCCAAAAATTCCTCATAGAGTAATTTTCTTTTGGAGGTGGGGAGTGTCAGCCATGAGACATATATAGATGTCCAATTGTCTGCAAAACTCATATGTCTACTTAGTACAGTGGTTAAGTAATGACTCAGTGCTCTGCCTACAAAAAACCCAGGTCTTGTGTTCAAGCTTTATCGTGTCACTATTCTGATGTTATCAAGCATTTTGTATTTTTACAATTATTTTATAATATTATTTTATAGTATGTTTTTAACCCAGGTTTTATCACATAAAACTTTGATAAATTATATTATAAGTTATGGAAGATCTTATAACTTAAATGTGAGTTGGAATCACCGGGATGCGTCCATTTGGATGCACAATGAATGTCCATAAAGATTTCCCTCTGTGGAAACAATATTCTTTAATAAATTCCATTTACCATAACCCATACAGGGGTAAATTATTATTAATGTTCCGTTTTTCTCTCCTTCCAGCCTGGGGATAACTTTCAGGAACCCATACAGGCTGGAAAGGCGTACACACAGAGGCCATTCAACTAAATTGGGGCATATAAACTCTGTGGGATTGTCTTCCAAGAATGTACATACTAATATAAGCCATAATATGGTTAAGAGTATGGTCTTAATCTTTAAACACATGCCAAGAGAGATCTGTTTAGAGTTACATGATGATGTATACTTATTCTGAAGCCCTGAGAGCGTCCACTTGTCTGCTAATTAAGTTATTGGGATGATCTACAGTCTATATGATACCTGTTGGGGTGATTTGATTAAACTTTACATTAACAATCACCCCCAATGAGTATGTAATTCCTGCTACTCATTGGGGAATATTACAAGGGGCTCTGAGCCACTGGAGACGAAATCTAGGACAGTGGTCTACTCCCCTGATGGTCCCCTGAGTCCCCTGAGGACTCATGTTAATATAAAAGAGGAGGGTCTTGCCCCTATAAGTCCTTTTCCTCATTGTATTTTTGAACCAGATATTGCATAGTTAACAATCCCATT
Organism: Puccinia polysora; assembly: GCA_025617555.3. Classification (NCBI taxonomy): domain Eukaryota; kingdom Fungi; phylum Basidiomycota; class Pucciniomycetes; order Pucciniales; family Pucciniaceae; genus Puccinia; species Puccinia polysora. The sequence goes on from CM062639.1 coordinate 6,977,095, forward strand.
AAACTTAATCAAGAAGATTGACTGGGGCCTTTTAATTTAATATCACATCAATCCAACAATCAATAAGACAACTTCAAATTCGAGTTCAAGGTCCCTTTTGGAGTTGTAGCCCCCTCTGGCTACTATAAAGGGTGTGAGCTTCCAGGTGTAAGCAAATCTCCTTTGAGATTTATTTATAGAAATCCAGGCCCCTTGCCTTTTATGAAGGTTTAAGGTGTAGCTATTTTGCTCCTAATACCGTAGTATTAGTTGAGTTGTACTGATATAAGCATTGAAATTAAGATAAAAATGACATATAACACTTGTTATTGTCTTATTTTGCAGGTATTTGTCACAGCTTGTTACAGCAATAGAGACAATACTCTGACACTAAATCACTTGATTTCAAAAAAATGATAGATGTAGGTAAGATTGCCGTCAAACCTCTCCTCTAGGTCAAACCTCTTTCCCACTCCGGCCTAGCTAACCATGTGAACTGATACAAGTTTGTATGACATTTTTGGAAACTTTTCCCCCCTATGAGCGGACCTGGGTGGCCGCTCCTGGGATTCAGTAGTTCTCTCTCTTATTCCCTTCCTTCAAGCGGATTCCTCCTCTCTGTCTCATCCTTGATTCTTCCTCTTTTCCGCTTTCCTTCTTCTTTTATCAATACATCTTCTTTTCTTTTGTCTATTTTTCTTTAAATTTCATCTACAACTCCTGATTCTTGAACCGTCTACGACTTAATCTACTCTTAACAATCTGGCATTCTCTACAACTCAACTTCTTCAATCACCCTTGTCTAATCAAGTAACATCCTCCATGGATATTTGCCTGGTAAGAGACTAATCCTCAAGATAACTCTAACTCAACGTCTCTGACAGACTAGTCTCATTGCTCGTAGTCCTCCATCTCTGCTGCTTCCATTCTGTCAACTTTCATTCTGCACACATTCTATGCTGTCTGATCTCCCTATTACCAATCAAATAAATCTGAGATGTTGGTTTTCCTATCTCTTATCCTTTTCATGTGTCTATGTCTGCTCCTCATAATTTCTTACCTCTGTCTTTAGTGTGCTGGTTTTCAGTTCCAAGAAAATACATATAAATTTAATCATGGTTAAAAGCCAAAGAGAACTCTAAGCAATCATTAATGAGCAAACCAGCGGGAGCAAAGAATTACTTTCATCAAGTTGCGCTCAAGGCTTCTGTCAATGCTATTCCTCCACTTAACAAAAATAATTACTCCATCTGGCGTGACAAGGTGATGATGTTGTTTGATCTCAAGGATGTCAAAGATGTCATGACTGGAAATGTTGGCCAACTACCTCTAAAACAAGATCAAGAAATCCAAGCAATCATCCTATCTAAACTCAACAGCACTACCCATGCCAATGTAGTCAACACCTCAAATATGAAATCTTCAAAAATCCTCTGGGCTGAGATCACCAGCAGATTTTCCTCATCTGAAACCGCCAACAGAGCTTGCATATTTAACAAATTCTTACATGCTCCATTCAACAAACACGCCATTGAAGGATTCATAACAGATATTCAAAAATCTCTTACTTGTATGGCCAATGTTGGAATAGACTTACCTAATGATATTCTGGCCTACCTGATACTCTTCAAATTCCCCCCCTCTCTGGAGAATTCAAAACAAAAAATCATGCATGGCAAGAAGTTGATTCCTGTAGAGGTTGTGTTCAACCACTCGACTCAATACAAAAAAAAAAGCGCAAGGCACAAAAAAATATCGGCAAATCCACTCCAGATGTCTCTTTAGTAACAATCAAGAACAAAACAGATAAGGAAGACAGGAAGGTCCGCATTAAGTGCAGAGGAGGTTTCCATGTCCCAAATGGACCACATCTCAAAAATTCATGTTTCCATCTCCATCCTCAAATTGCCCCCGAGTGGTGGGTTGAACAAAAAAAGGAGTGGAAGAACAGAACTAAGAAAACACCCACCATCAACTACCACTCCTTACTCACCCTCTTGATCAATACAGACAACACACCCAATCACCTTCTAGACTCCGGGGCAAATATACACATATTTAACAACCTGAAATACTTTACCTCTATCAATCTACAGGATGACTCTGAAGAAATAAAGACAGGAAAACTAGAAGCAAATCTTAAGATACAGGGAACAGGTACTGTTTGGCTTGAGTGGAAAAGATCCATTATCACGCTAGAAGAATGCATGTACTTTCCAGACATTGTAGTCAATTTGATCAGTCCCGGTCTCCTGGAAAAAAAGGGATGTAGCCTCTCACAAAAGCAAGACAGATTTCATATCACTTGTGGTGAAGAGATGGTTCTGAAAGGGCTGATCTGAGATAATCTATTTGTGATTGAAAAAACCCAAAATGCTGGGAATTATCTATTGGTCAAAGTTTCGAGTCAACCTACAACCAATTAATCCAACCAGAATGTACTGTTATGAGATCTGCCCAGAATGTATGGACACGCCCCAATATCTACACTTAAAACTCTGCTCAAGGACCGCTACACTGAAGAAAAACTAGACAAGTTTCAATGAAATGGATGTGTAAGAAGTAAGATCACGAGGGCACCATTCTCAGCTACCTCTAAGTCTTCATCTAAACCACTAGAGAGAATCCACCTTGACTTGATAGGACAGATCACCCCGCAGTCAAAGGCAGGCCATAAATATATCTTGACTCTTGTAGACAACTTTATGGGATATTTTTCCGCCTTTCCACTCCAATCCAAAGAAGAGACTCCTAATGTCATCATCAATATCCTCAAGACGGAATATAAACGGTTAAATTACTACCCCACTGAAATCTTCTCAGACAAAGGTACCAAATTCACTAATAATACCTTGAAGGAATTTGCCAATTCCAAGCACATCAAACTCCTAACTTCTGAACCCTATCACTCTCAACATAAAAGTCGAGCCGAATGAGCCAACCAAACAATCATAGAATCAGCGCGGGCAACTTTCTGATCATCCAGGTCAAATAAAGGTTACTGGCACATTGTGGTCAGAAGTTGTTGTTTCATGCTGAACCAAGTCCCGAGGGTAGGTAACAACCAATCCCCTTGGGAACTTATGTTTAGCAAGAAGCTCCCTACTAATTTTTTGAAACCTGTAGGATATTCAGTCATTTATCTTGCAAATCGTGTACAAAAAGGGAGAAAATTTGACAAGAAGGGACTAGAAGGGATTTTAGTTGGGTTCAATCCGGTTTTTCATTCTTATCTGATTCTCAACTCATCTGGTGCGGTTGTTGAAACCAAACACGTAAAGTTCCTCAAATATCCTCTCAACAATTTTCCTCATCTTGAATCGCTGGGGATTGATCTCTTCAGTAAATTTGCCTCCAAATCAAACAAATCCAATTTCTCTTGAATAAAAAAACAATATGCTTTTTGAGAATCCCAAAACAAACTCTCCAAATTGGATCTAGACCAGGAAGATTTGGAATCTATACGCTCTTCATCTTCCAATTCTCCCCCTCCTTTACCCTCTCCAATCCCAGAACCTCCTGTTCCATCTATTTCTAAAAGACCTAGATGGGAAACAAGAAGGCCTCAACAATACAGTTTCCACCACTACTACAAGCCTCCTTCATACAAAGCAGCATGCAAATGTGCCAAATGGCCCAAGTAGAAGAAAGCTGCTGAAGAGAAGCTAAATTCCATAGAACTCCAGGAAGTCTGGGAGGAGTACTACGGGACTCCAGATAACATCTTGAATACTACGTGGGTCTTCAAGGTGAAAGAGAACTGCCACGGGGATCCGGTTAGGTACAAAGCTCAACTCTGTGTTCAAGGATTCAATCAAATTTTAGGTATTGACAACAATGAAACATGGGCACCAACTGGTAAACTTGGGGCACTTTGAGTGGCCCTAGTATACGGCTTGAAGAAGAAAATGAAGCTCACTCAATTCAATGTCAAAGGTGCATTCCTTCATGCTCCTATTGATGAAGCTGTCATTATAAGGAACCCAGAAGGGTCAGACTGGAAATCTCCTTACTTGAAATTAAAAAAATCCCTCTACAGCTTAAAACAATCTCCTAAGAATTGGTATGAAGCCCTGACATCATGGATAAAGTCTCAAGGATACTGCGAATCAACTAGTGATCCCTGTCTCTATCTTAACTATAAAATGGGCGTTGATGATTTGATCCATGTAGGCAATTCTAACCTTTTCAAAACCAATTTTCTTGAACTATTCAAGAATTCTTTGTGTCATCCTCCCAACACAATTCTCAGTATGCTCATGGAGATTGAAGGTGACAGAATTCTCTTGAGTCAGCCTAACCACATTGCCTGCGGTCTGGAAGAACTTGGCTTGTCTTCTTGTAAAGACACACACACTCCATTGACTCAGAATCTGAATCTCAAACCTGCTTCCAAAAATGATCACGCCCAATTTTGTGAACTTAATATCAACTACAGGTTGGTGATTGGACTTCTTAATCACCTTGCTCAATACTCTCAACCAGATATCTTGTTCTCTGTGTTTAGCCTGGCAAGATTTAATTTCAATCCTGGCATGACTGACTGGAGAGAAGTCAAGAAAGTGTGGAAGTATCTCAAAACTACAGAAGATCTTGAACTTGTCATCAAATGTGACCCCAAACAATAAATTCTCTCAAGTTTCAGTGATGCTACCTGGGGAGATGATCCAATCTTTTGCAAGTCCCAAGCTGGGTTTGTTATTCTTCATTATGGCAGTTGGTTATCTGGAACTGTACTAGACAGAGAAACATCACATACTCCCGTACCAAATCTGAGTTGAATGCATTACTTGACTGCTATTTGGAAGTCAAATGTATCAAGAACCTTGCTAGCAAGGTTTATCAAACTACTGAACCAAGACCCACTCTATACATTGACAACAAGGGTCTGGACAACAAAATTAAGAAATTTGGATTGCATTCAAAGTCCAGACACATAGATATCAAAAAAAAAGGTTTACGTGAGGACTAAACTAATGAGGATTTCACACTCAATCTGATTCAAAGCCATTCCATGGTCGCGGATTCCTTGACAAAGGCCTCTTCAATAACCACCTTGAAGCTTCTTCAAATGAAAATTTTCAATTTAACTGCCAAATAATCTCCTGGATCACTCTCTTACCAGTCATGTGGGGTGTTGAGATTGCGGTCAAACCTCTCCTCTACCTCAAAACTCTCTCCTACTCCCGCCTAACTAACCATATGAACTGATACAAGTTTGTGTGACATGTCTGGAAACTTTTCACCCCTATGAGGGGACCCAGGTGGCCGCTCCTGGGATTCAGTAGTTCTCTCTCTTCTTCCCTTCCTTCCAGCGTATTCCTCCTCTCTTTCTCATCCTTGATTCTTCCTCTTTCCCTCTTTCCTTCTTCTTTTATCAATCTATCTTCTCTTCTTTTGTCTCTTTTTCTTTACATTTCATCTACAACTCCTGATTCTTGAACCGTCTACAACATAATCAATTTGGAATTCTCTACAACTCAACTTCTTCAATAACCCTTGTCTAATAAAGAAACATCCTCCATGTATATTTGCCTGGTAAGAGACTAATACTCAAGATAACTCTAACTCAACGTCTCTGACAGACTAGTCTCATTGCTCGTAGTTCTCAATCTCTTCTTCTTTGATTCTGTCAACCTTCATTCTGCACACATTCTATGCCGTCTGATCTCCCTATTACCAATCAAATAAATCTGAGCTGTTGGTTTTCCTATATCTTCTCCTTTTCATGTGTCTATGTCTGCTCCTCATGATTTCTGACCTTTCTCTTTAGTCTGCTGGTTTTCAGTTCCAAGAAAATACATCTAAATTTCATCAGATGTAGCCAATAAACATGCTGTTAAGTGTATCCAGGATGCTGTGGAGTATAACCAACAAAGGTGGTATAAAACCCATAAGGAGCCCGACTTCAAGATTGGTCATCAAGTATTGATCTCTACCACCAACTTCACCAAATTAGCTGGAAATAGAAAGCTTAGATCAGCTTTTGTTAGACCTTTCACCATTAATAAACTTCATGGTAAGAATTCTGTGGAAGTAATCCTTAGTGATGAGCTTTCCAGGAAACACCCAGTCTTCCCAGTGAGTCTCATCAAACACTATCACCCAAGGAATGGAGAATATACTCCTTCACCTGAAATACCTGTTGCAGAAGAACCTGAAAAAGACAGAGGAAAAAATTAGCATGATCCTAAAAGATAAAAAAGAAAGGATCAATGGGAAAGATATCAGACTCTACCTAGTTAGATACATGGGAGAATCAGCTGATAAGGATGAATGGTTACCTGGACAAAATATCCCTGATGGACCCATACACCTAAGGAACTACAGAGCCAGCAGAACGCATTGACCCAGAATTTTTTTTTCAGATATAGAAATGTCTTGGAGTGGGGGAATGTCAGCTTGCTACTAGGTACAGAGCAACCTGTCATAGCAACACAAAACTATAAAAATAAAGACTATCTCAATTAAAAAAAGAAGGAGTGAGAAATACATGAATATTATTAAAGAAATGGATTCCCCACCCAAAATTAGGTTGGGTCACTCACTGACCCCACTCTTGAAATCCAAGTCCTTACATTTTGCAAAAAATTAAAAACAAAACTACTAAAAATTACAACACCAGTATGGCACCTATTGGCCATTCTAACATTTCACACGTGTTGTCACGTATAGGGTTTAAACCTAAAATTCACTCAGAATTGAGGTGTTGTGTATATTTTAGGAGTTACAAGCGAAAATGTGTTATGTCACAATTCCCACGCGCAGCCCCGCATCATTACATACCCCTACGTACTCATAGTAGCAGTTTCCCGCATACCAGAGATCCGCGCGCAGCCTATTCTGCCACCCACCCAGGGGATTCTACCTCGCACGCATCTGAACTGACTGATCCCTGCTTCTAGATCTGTTGTGACTAATCTGACAACCAGGTACCGCCCAAAAGAGCTACAACCTAATTAGGTTTTCCTGGAATATGTAACAAGTTGACATATGCATTAGTAATGATCTAAAAGGATCAAAACTTAATCAAAATTAATAAAAATTAAGTTGAGAACATTTTTTAATAATAATTTAAAGATCAAGGATTACCACTTAAATCATTGACTCTAATCTTTAAAGACCACGAAACACTAGAAGGAGTGCTCATAAAATTTATTAAAAATTTTCTACTTCATCAGCAGATGATGGGGAATTAGTCAACATCCACATCTGTTCACTTTAAAGCAATACTAATAGTAAAAATGCAGGATAAGTCCAGAATGATTAAATTTACGCCATAATAGATTAAAAGATCCTGTGGCTAAAATAGTACAGAAATCCAGCAGATCTAAGATCAGCTGATTAACAGAATCAAGTGGACGTGCCAATCTTGCTCTGACTGGCTTGCCAGCCTCAGCCCATGAGCAGAACCCTATCTACGCGCCCTGAGAAGCTCAAAATCACCCCCAAAAAGGTCTTTATACAGACCTCTTTGGATCCATTATTCCATCATGAGTTTACCAGGAATTATTATTATCAATCATACACCGTTTCATTTTTAGTCAAGTGCTTATGAAGAGTCTAAAAAAGTGATTTATGACCAATTCTGTAGAATTATTATTCAATTCTCAAAACCAATCATCCCCTGAAGTTTAGTCAGGCAATCCACCCCATCTGCTCTTAAACCCTTCCAATTATTGCAGGATTTTCGTGATAAAGTTCTCAGAGTGATTGTTTCCTTTCCTGTCTAGGCCAGTGTGCTGTTATGCCTGGCCATTAGTAGAATAAGCCCTTTCTAAGGCACCCATCTTCATTCCAAGGTTCTTAAACTGCCTAAGGAGGCCCCTTGAAGAGAGGTTGCTTTGTCTGTAAAGACCCCCAGTAGTATAATACTGTGGCCCCTCTTTTATATACATATTGACAACCTTTTATTACCAACCCAATTAAACCTTGCAACTGATCTTATTATATCATTTGTTTGAGCCTCTAAGCGTTTATTTTTGGAATAATAATAATTTTTATTATTCCAGTATTTTTATCACTCTCTGTAGCTAAAGGACTGCAAGGTTCCTGGTATCAGAGAGCTTAAAATATCCAAACCAATTAACCTTGCACTAAGCTTTATCCAAATATTTTACGGATTTTTCCTGCATTTCTTGAATAATATATTTATTATTTATTCTACCACCTCTGGTAGCTAAAGCATAGCAAGGATCTTGGCATTCAGGAGGCTGACAATTCTCACCATAATCAAAGTATACGGTTGGGGGGGAAAAATATGGAAGGAGATAGTTTGAAAAACATACCAAGAAGTGGGAAAAAAAGGGCTTCCCAGAGAAGGAGGGCTCAAATTGTGGGTTCTGAAATTGCATTGGAAGTGACTGATTAAAAAATTAATGAAAAATTTCTTTGGTCCTCATGCAAACTACTTCCCTTGAATCCATATATTTCCATTGTCAAAAAAAGTCAAAAACGCACCTCAAAGAGTTTGAACAGGCCAAACAGAAGATCAAACCATTCCATGTCTTCAGCTCTGGAAAAATATATGTTCAAGATTGATCAGATCATGAGGCTATGGTTTCAATAATTAAATTTTTCCCTTTGAATGAACTCTCTGAGCAAGAGAAGTAGGAAATTAACTCAGTAAAAAAATTATGTCATCAATCCAAAAAATTTGTCAACACTGTGGGTCCCTCAAGATCTTGGTGTGGGAAAATGTGGGAAATTTCATGGCAAAAATCTTTGCACCCTTCTGAAATATTTGCACAATATTTGAGGAAAGATGCTGTAAAATCCTCCACTGAAAAGTATTATTTTTTGAACCTTAGGTCTGACAAGCTCTCTCAAATATTGTGAAAAATGTTTTGAAAATGAGCCAAAAAACAATTTGATTCCAAGTGTGAAGCTATCATGGAAAAATATCCCTTCCTTCTCCTCATTGGAATTTCAATCTGCCCTCACTCCTTTTGAATGCTCCCCTCACATCACCTTCACCTTAGAATCCTTCTAAAACTCTCCCCATATTGACAAAGATAACTCCTCCTTCTATTCCTTTTTACTGGTGGTCCCACCAAAAAATAAAATGGAAAAAGTATCAAACACAAAGATCAATATCAAGTATCCAAAGGCCAATTTGTGTTCTTTGACTTGGGTTTTTGGATTTTTTTCAAAGAAAAAGGCGTTGTCAATATGGTTTGGTCAGAACATAAGTAAAAGCGCTGTAATTTTCCAGATGTGAAGTCAGCCACTCATCCCAGGATGGCCATGTCATGCAAATTAATAAAACCACTCAAAACACTGGCAAGTATTTGGCCGGTGGCACAATATACCTGAGGAAAAAGATATAAATAAAAATAAAGAAGATTTTTTCATTGGTGGTGTTAATAAACCTCAAATGTTTTTTCTATCAAATATATTTTTTATTTTATTTTTAAAGTTTTTACCAAAGGAAATATATTTAAAAGCCACGAAATTGAGTAATTTCCTTTATTTCATCCACAGTCCTACTGCTACTAATACATGCCATGGCTACCAATAGCCTATTTTTTTTCCATGGCTAGCCTTTACCTCTAATTTTTGAGTTGTTCTTGCTCTCAATACTTCTCCTTTTCCTCTTTTTGAAACTCCAGCTCAGCCTGTTTGATTTGCAACTCAGCATTCAACTAGTTTTGATTAGCCAGACTCTCATATTTAAACTTTTGAAAATACATAGCCAGTTGACAATCCCACTTCTACTTGTCAAATTGAAGTTTTTTGGATTCAATTTGTGATTTTACTGTTTCTTGGAGAAGGGGAATAGGAATCAGTTTGATTTTGTAAGAAAGGAGAATGAATCAATGGACTTAATTGAATCTTTTGTCTCCATGATATCCTCAAAGACAGAAAAATTTGAAGTTTTTCTCCCCTTTTGACAGCTATTGGTGTTGAGGTTGATGGAATTGGAGGCCTTTTTCTTTCCCTTTGCAGAGGAGGTTTGTGTGGGAACATTTTCACTCTTATTTGAAGGCAATGTGGGAGGCCCCATTGGCTTGAGATTTTGGCCAATCAGGAACGGATGAGGCTGTTTTTTTACAGTCTAAATCAGTTGGGATTAACTGGACAGAAGACAAAAGAACTTGGATCCTTACTTGAGCAGATGTTGATGGTAGTGGTGATACAGGAATAACTTTCATCTCATTGGACAAGCTGTTAAGTTCTTCCACCCCAGGAAGACAGAAATTGAAAGAAGGAAGTGAGGGGTCCAAGGAAAGGTTTGTAAATTCTAATCTAAAAATGATTGAAGATGGCTGTGTTGGAATATCCTGCTCAAAATAAGATTGGAGCCACTCATAGGTTTTTTCTGGATCATCATTGCTAGGCTGAGGATCCATAGCCAAGTCCTCAGCTTCAAAAGATTAAGATTTATGGGCATCAAAAGCAGCTAAAAGGGTGATGTTGTCCCAATTTCCAAAGGTTTGATCCATATGAACATGAAAAGTAAAAATAGAGTCCAACTTATCAAAAAAAAGGTGATTCCTTTGGCTTTATCAGAGTCAGTGATTCCAAATCCAGTGGAGATTGACATGGAGTGGGCTTTTTTGTACTTGGCTCAATAGTTCTTGAATTGCTCCTGCATCTGTTTGGATGAAAGATCCAGCCTAAATTTGGTATTATTCTTGAATTCATTAGCCATCAAGAGATAACAATTAAACTTAGAGGATGGAGGTCAGCCAAAATTGTTTTTCATTGTGGGATACAAAGCAAGAATCATAGTTGGATGGAATTTTGATCCAGTTTATAAGGATGATGTGACCAGCTCTCTTGAGCTGAATTGGGATTTCGGAAGCTGATGGGGGGGAGTTTTTGATGTTGAGTTCCAGGGGGATTTTTGCTTTGGTTGAGTGGAAATGTGCGGAAGTCCTGCTGAGGGGCAATTTAAAAATATTAAGAGGGATTAAGTGATGAAGCAATAAAGCAATGAGAGGTAGGGTGTGATGAAAAGGGGGATGAAGTGATGAAGCAATGAAGCAATGAGAGGATGGATTTGATGCAGGCAAGAAAGTGATGAAAGTGATGAAGCAATAAAGCAATGAGAGGTAGGGTGTGATGAAAAGGGGGATGAAGTGATGAAGCAATGAATCAATGAGAGGATGGATTTGATGAAGGCAAGAAAGTGATGAAAGTGATGAAGCAAGGTGAGAGTGATGAAGTGATGAGAGGATGAAAGTGATGAAGCAGGAGAGATGAGATTGATGAAGTGATCAGAGAAATGAATCAAATTTCTGGATGAGGTTTGTCTGCTTGCTACTATTGCAGAGAAAGCTGCAAAAGTAACAAAAATAACACAAAAATAATAATTATACAATTAACCTAAGAAGGAGTAGGAAAACCATAAATAGTATTACAGAAATGTGTTCCCCACCCAAAATTAGGTAGGGTCACTCACTGATCCCACCCTTGAAATCCAACTCCTTATATTTTTAAATAATTTAGGAAAGAAAGACCAAAATACTACGGATCCATTTTTGAGTTTTTTGGCCAATTAAATATTTCAAACAAATTTTCATGTATAGTTTTCACACCTCAAATTCAGTCAGAATTGAGGTGTTGTGTATATTTTAGGAGTTATGGGTGGAAATATGTTTTGTCACAATTCCCGCACGCAGCCGCGGCAGCCAATGCACCTGCGCGCGGCTGAGATAAAGCCTTGTCACTCCTTCAAGGTCGTGTACGCAGCCCCAGGACTTTAACAAGTACGCAGCCGTTGGACTACGTCTTGACAGAGTGACAGGCGGCCTGAGAGGCTCAGGTACCGCGTAAACATGCTACAACCTACACAGGAACTTTCTACATATGTAATAAATGTTCCTGCGGATAGTAGACAGTCCAAAAATAAATAATATTATATAAAAATTCATAAATAACCCTTATACATATTTTTTTATTTAGTATAATTCAAAGAACCAAGAATGTCGAAAATAAGACAATGACAACTTCTCAAAATATATTAAAATAATTCAATATACTTTTATGAAAACTGCTAGAAATCAATATCTTTGTGACATACTACGAAAACTAATGATGTAAAAATATTACATGAATTCACATGACTTATATTTTTAAGTAATTATCTTAATAAATCAACTGGGACTCGAAAATAAGGAGTTAAATCAATATTATGACTTTTACTCCATTTACATAATACATAATGAGAACCTACCTGACATCAAGATGTCCGTAGAAATGTCTATTTATATAAATATTAAACTACTGGGATCATTTACTAAGGATAATTAATTAAATAATACATAAATAGGACAGATTAGTGTTATTCAAATGTCCTAATGTCTATTATAAAGTGGAATAATTCCCATACCCTGAGGAATTAGATGCTACCCGTGCTATAGCACCAAGAAAACATGACAGGCTACCTCTGGTTACCCTGCTAGCCTTAGTGTCTGTCCCTTTGAGCACCTACAACCCTCAGAAGGACAATATTGGGACTCCAAAAGATATAAATAAAGAGCCCTTTTGAGGATATTGATGGGCACAGACCCAGTAATATTCATATCCAGACACCTTGCCAAGGTAATAAAGTACTTATAACAGATAATTAAGTGATTTATGGCAATTTCTGATAAATAATATCCGTCCTCAACCTCTTTTTATCAATTAAAACTGCTGAACAACCTTATAAACCCAGTATACAAGTTGAACCCATCAGTGCACGCCCCAAAAAGATACCCAAAGGATTTAATAATATAACAGTGAGTTTTATTATCTTTTCTCTGTTGTGGCAGCTTGGCTACAAGGCCCTGCTACTCCACCGTGTATTTTATATACATATTATCTTTGGGTAAAATATTCTGTAAACTAAAGAACCCAAAGTAACCAGGTCAATATGTTTTCATACTGAAATCCCTGAAGAGAGGTGTTAAAGATCCCCAATATAATTGTGCCCCCTCTATAAAAATATTTAATAATCAATATATTCATATTGATTTAAAACAATAAACAATAAACAAACCACTTAAACTTGCAATAAGCTTAATCCAAATATTTTACGGATTTTTGCTGCATTTATTAAATAATATATACATTATTTACTCTATTACCTCTGGTAGCTAAAGGATAGCAAGGGTCTTGGCATCCAGGAGGCTGACAATTGGGGGTCTGGCCGGGAAATATCCCATTTTATTATATATAATACCTTGGACCAGACATTTCAGGAAAAAATAAAATCAAAGATAAATTTATCTGACTTTATAACCGTGATTTATCATTAAATTCTTTTGCAGTGGATTTAAAAACCAATGCAGAATTAATAATCTATTATTTAAATCCTTTAATGATAAGAAAAGAGGAATATATTAAAAATTATAAACCTACTGGTTGGAAAGCTTTAACTCAAGCTGAGCAACTTAGCATCTCTTCTGCACATAAACACTTAGATAAACTCCTTGAACAAGAAGATCTTGAAAGGCGTATCAAATTCCAGGCTATATTAAGGAAACATAAAGCTTGAAAATAATACTGCATAAATTAATTTTTGAAATATAAAAGTAAGTATACAACTTGCATTACCATATTATTTTTTAAGAAAATAATATTGATATATTTTATTAACCAATAAAATACACTTTTTTATAAGTGAACCCTCCTGTACCAGAATCCACCACCACTGAAGTTGATCTATTGGATCAGGAAATCCCAGACATCTCTGGATGCCCTGAAAATATTGATTGGGAAGGTGAAGACCTCATTGGAACACACCAAGACCCTGTAGGATTACCTACTAAGGATCAATTTAACCCCAATAAGGTATTGGTACCTTTGAAAATCAATTGAAGTTAGTTTTGAATAAACCTTATTTTTATGGATTTTTTCTGTAAAATACTCACAAACATATTATTCTGAAAATGAATAGACATAACACAAGAGCCTCAGGAAGAATTCCCTCCTTTGGATCTTTGCCAACAGCTCTCAGTAATGGTAAGACCACCAATAAGGACAACCATGAAGGGACTAGAACCCGTGAATCAAATGTTGATGGACAAGGAGCAGCACCAATCACTTCTGCCCTCTCCAAACCTAGAGCTGGAGAAGGTAGCAGAATCAAGCCACCCTCCTTTACAAAAAGATTCTTTGCAGCCACCCCAGCAGAATCTGGCCAAGGAAGCCAGGATCAAAGACTTAGTCAAAGAGCATGTGAAATATTGGGAAGAATTCAAAGAAGCCCAAGCCAAGGAGGACATGGCATCTATGAAAAAGATAATGTCCCAGGAAAAAGCCACCCAGATAGCTCTTAAGAAAATGATTCCAAGGAAAGAGGTAGAATCCTACGTAGAAAAGTGGGATCCTTGTGATCAATTAGGCCAACTGAAAGGCAAAGGATCAGGAAAGAAGAGATCCTCTTCCCATCCCAAGCCAAAGGTAAAGAAAGACTGGGAACAGATGATATCCCTAGCTCAAAATTGGAAAAAGGTTTACAACAATTAGCCTCTAATTCTGAGCTCAAACAAAACTCTGATGTAATTAATTCCTTTTTTAATGATATGCGTCATAATTTCAAAATTGTTTGTGAACATTTGGACGGGGCTTATACCCAAATGGATAAATTAACCTCAGTGGTAGCCAAATTGATTAATAACCAAAAAAAGACGGTAGGAATGGAAGAAATTAAAGAACACACAGAAAAGTTATTGGAGACAATTAATCAAGGTAGGATCAAACAGACTCAAACAATTGAGAATATGTTATCAGGAATCCAAGAAGATTTTATTATGTCTTTCCACCCCTTAAAAGAAGAATTGGCAACCACCACTAACAGCTCTATTCTATCCCTTAGTGAAAAATTGGATGTTCTTAATAACAAAGTGGACCTGCAACTTAATCTGATCAAAAATGATCTCAGAGGCTTAAAAGTCCATCTGACCAACCCCTTGGGGAGCACTACAGAGGAACCAAAACCTCCCAGACAAACCACTACTCCTTATGCACCACCCTTATTAGGAATGCATAGGAGTGATACCTTTAGGCCTAGTTCTACTCCTGCAATGGAGCAAGCACTCAAACTTTTACCCCCTATTTCTGAATGGCCCAAGTTCTCCAGAGAAGGAGAATAAAATCATATAAATTTTATTAAATTTATTGACTACACCATTAACTCTTATGACCTACCAGAAGCTATAGCTGTAGTCAGGCTACCCAGGCTATTTGAAGTAGTAGCATTTGACTGGTTTATCAGTAAGGGAGAAGAAGTAGGAGCCTTACCATGGAATTCTTGGAAACTTCTGATTAAATAAAAATTTGGTTCTAGAATGTGTAAAAAGAAAATGATGAAAAATTTCGAAAATTCCTCATTTGACCCCTCCAAGGATAAACCTCACAAATGTTGTTTGGGAAAGAAGAAAAGGTTTGATTGCTTCTATCCAGATGATGATAAAGAGGAAGTAATTGAAAGACTCCTCAACCTGTGTCCTGGAAATCTTAACCATAGTGTAAGATGTAGGATGAGTATGGATGCAGACTTGCCCACTCTAATCAATGTGCTAGAAGAAGTAATAGACATGAATGGGTTAGACCAGAAAGCCCCTTCCAAACCCAAAGAGAACTATAACATAAACAAAGCCAGGGAACAACCTCCTCTGATGAATGCCTCTGATAATAAGAAACCTAATGAGAATAGGGATAAAGAGAGGATGCCGGCAACTTGTTGGAATTGTAACAAGACTGGGCATATGAGACAAGACTGCCCATTACCAAAAAGGTAGATAGCAGTCTTGGAAGGAGAACAGGAGGTTGAAGAGAATCAGAACTATGAAGATATAGCTGATACTGAAGGATCTCTTTCTGAATCTGAATTGATCCTGACCAACCCTGTTAATGTTATAGAAGGAGATATAGGGACTTCTGCAGAGATCAATAACATCCATGGGGATTTGAGCCTTGCCCAAAAATGGGATCCTACTATAATTGCTAGAAATATTATGGATGTCAAACCATTAA
The DNA here is from genome assembly GCA_025617555.3 of Puccinia polysora. NCBI lineage: Eukaryota > Fungi > Basidiomycota > Pucciniomycetes > Pucciniales > Pucciniaceae > Puccinia > Puccinia polysora. The sequence goes on from CM062639.1 coordinate 6,993,043, forward strand.
CAGTTAAACCTATGAGTTGGAAACGTTATACCACTGGTCAAACATGCTATGCAACTGGGTTGTATAAAAACCGACCTATAAGGTTATTACTGGATAGTGGAGCCGTTTGCTCATGTGTCTGTGCTGAATTCTTAAACAAATGGGACACCAATTGGAGAGAACCCCTTTTGCCTTTCCCAAAACCCAAGTTCAGCTCTTGCAACTCTACCATGAATGCTATTGGAGTATGGACTGCTCCTATAATACTACCTCACACTAAAGGATCTTTGAGAATACAAGTGGAATTTGTAGTATTGCTCAACGGACTATGTGACTACCTGATACTGGGTAATGATGCCTTATATCTAGATGGTATAGACGTGTTCCAGAGTAAAGGAAGATACTTCACAGTAGGAGGTAATTGGGATAAGAAGTTTAAGATATGCACCATTCAGTCTAACTTCCCCTCCTCTACTTATCAGAAGCATTGAGAAGACTTTGACCAAGAATATTTCTCTCAAGCAGCTCTGAATATGAAACTTTCTGAGGAACAGAAGAAAGATATATTGAAAGTCTGCTTTGAGAACCAGAATGCTTTTTGTACTAAAGATCATCCTATTGGTGATATTAAAGGACATGATATTGTATTGAAATTGACCATTAAGCCTCCTTATCCTCCTAACTAAAGAAGGCCAGCCTATCCTTCTAGTCCTAAGTCTAGAAAAGCTCTTGAGGAACATATCCAAGAACTGATAGACTTACAAGTATTGAGGAAAGTAGGGCATAATGAACAGGTAGATGTTACCACACCTGTAATCTTAGCTTGGCATAATGTCAAGTCAAGAATGGTAGGAGACTTCAGAATGCTCAACAATTACACTCAAGCAGATTATTATCCTATACCCCGGATTGATAATGCTCTGCATAACTTTTCCAAGGCTAAGTACATCACTACTATGGATATGCTTAAAGGCTTCCACCAGATACCAATAAGCCCTGAAAGCAGGAAGTTTATGAGAATAATCTGTCATTTGGGAATATATGAATATCTTAGGATGCACTTTGGTACAAAGAATGCTCCATCACACTTCCAAAGAACTATGGATACAGTTCTAGGTACTTACATCAGACAAGGATGTATGATGGTATATATAGATGATGTTATCATATATTCTGATGACTGGGATACTCATATTAAACAAGTGAGATTAGTACTCCAGAAAATCTCCAGAGCAGGATTCAAGGTGTCCTTGAAGAAATGCAACTTTGGCTATTGAGAATTTAAAGCCTTAGGACATATAGTCTCTGGTCTAACTCTAGCTGCTGATCAAAATAAGATAGCTGCTGTCATGAATAGACCTATGCCTCAAAACAAGACAGAATTACTGTATTTCATCAGTTTTTGCAGTTATTACAGACAATACATAACAAATTTTGCTATGCTAACTAAAAGTCTGTATGAAGTATGCAACAACAATACCCTATTTGAAATGACTCATGAGAGACTAAAGAACTATGAGGAATTAAAAATACCTATGACCTCTACTCCTCTACTTATCCAACCAGATTACTCTAAGCCCTTCAAACTATACATTGACGCTTGTATGGAAGGGCTAGGAGCTGCTCTACATCAAGAAAGGATAGAAGAAGACAGAACAGTAGAAAAACCCTTATTCTTCATAGCTAGACAGATCAAAGATACAGAGAAGAGATATGGGGCCAGTCAGTTGGAATGTTTGGCACTAGTATGGGCTTTAGAGAAGCTACACTATTACTTAGAAGGCACCACTTTTCAAGTAATCACGGACTGCAATGCTGTAAGAACTCTTATGAACATGAAAACTCCCAGAAGACATATGCTCAGGTGGCAAATTGCTATACAACAGTATAGAGGACAGATGACCATAGTGCATAAAGCTGGAGATAAAAATCAAAATGCTGATAGTCCAAGTAGGAATTCTTTGCCTAATGACTCTAACAATCCAGCATATGACCCTGAAAAACAAGATATCTTTCCTATCCTGAACATAAATATTTTTGCATCGAGTGCTCCAATAATGGGGATCTACTTCTGTGAATTAGATACTGCTTTCTTCAACCTAGTAAGGGATATCTACTCTCCTGAAATCAAGCTGCGGATGACCATTATGAAATTTGAATCCCCAGAAGCAGCTTTGATAAATAGCCTGCCTGCTTCACTACTTAAACCCTATAAAGCAGGAAGGTTTAGCTTTTGGGATGGTCTCCTTTACTATAGACACCAACATTCCAGCATATTAGTACTTAGCAACAAAAAACACATAAAAAATATACTCCAGGAATTCCATGACAACTGTTCATCAGGGCATCTATCCACAGAAAGAACCTTAGAAAAAGTAAAACAAACTGCCTGGTGGATAGACTGGAAAGAAGTCACTACTGAGTATGTTACTAGCTGTGAAACCTGCCAGAAATCTAATAAAACTACTGGAAAAAGGTTTGGACTCTTACAGAAGATATCTGAACCTACAACCAGATGGGAAATCATCAATATGGATTTTGTCACCGGCCTCCCCCCTGGAGGTACTCATTCATATAACTCTGTCCTAGTTATAGTTGGCAGATATTCCAAAAAGGCAAAATTCTTACCTAACCACAAAGAAGATAGTGCTATGGATGTAGCTTTACTATTCTGGAATAGAATCATAGCTGATGTGGGTATACCAAAGATTATAATCAGTGACAGAGACCCCAAATTCACCTCTGAGTTTTAAAGGAATCTACATGATATACTAGGTACTACTCTAGCATTTTCTACAACATACCATCCCCAAACTGAAGGATTAGCTGGAAGGATGATACAGACCCTAGAAGATATGCTAAGGAGGTTCTGTAGCTTTGGTCTAGAATACAAAAACTCAGATGGTTATTGCCATGATTGGGTAAGCCTACTCCCAGCCCTAGAAATGGCTTAAAACAGCAGTAAACATTCTACTACCAAATATGATCCTTACATACTGGAAAGAGGATGGATTCCAAAACTCCCTAGGAATAACGTGAACTATAACTTAGCCACTATTCATCCACCATCTCTTGAATTTAAGAAGATGATAGATCTGGCAAATAATCATGCTCAGAAATGTGTAGAAGAAGCTGTTGAATACAACAAACAAAGATGGGAAAAATCCCATAAAGAACCTGAATTTATAATAGGAGATCTGATCTTGATATCTAAAACCAATTTGAACAACCTAGCAGACAACAGAAAACTGAAACCAGCCTTTGTCCGACCATATGTTATCAATAAGATGCATGGCAAAAATGCTGTGGAAGTAATCTTGAGTGAAGAATTATCCAGAAAAAATCCAGTATTTCCTGTTAGCCTAGTCAAACACTTTAAAACAAGGGAAGGCAGAAACCTCCCTCCAGCAATAATCCCAAAACAACCCAACCCTGTAAAAGAAAAAGGGAAATTCAGCAGGATATTGAGAGATAAGAAAGAGAGGGTACAAGGAAAAGATATCATACTATACTTAGTACGATAAAAAGGAGAATCTGCAGACAAAAATGAATGGTAACCAGAAAATAATATACCTGATGGACCAATACATCTCAGAAACTACAGAGCCAGCACAAGGAACTGAAGCACATATGCAGTTAATTTTTTCTCCCAACTTCCTCCAGATGTTTTTCAGATATGGCCATATCTTGGAGTGGGGGAATGCCAGCTTGCTACTATTGCAGAGCAAGCTGCAAAAGTAACAAAAAGAAGATAAAAATAATAATAATACAATTAACCTAAGAAGGATTAAAAAAAACCATAAATATTATTACAGGAATGGGTTCTCCGGCCAAAATTAGGTAGGGTCACTCACTGACCCCACCCATGAAATCCAACTCCTTATATTTTTAAATAATTAAGGAAAGAAAGAACAAAATACTACAGCTCCATTATTGAGCTTTTTGGCCAATTAGATATTTCACACACATTGTCACGTATAGGTTTCACACCTAAAATTCAGTCAGAATTGAGGTGTTGTGTATATTTTAGGAGTTAAGGGCCGAAGTGGGTTTTGTCACAATTCCCGCACGCAGCCACGGCAGCCAATGCACCCCCGCGCGGCTGAGATACAGCATTGTCACTCCATAAAGGTCGTGTACGTAGCCCTGGGCCTCTGACAAGTACGCAGCCGCCGGACTATGGGTTGACAGAGTGACAGGCGGCCTGAGAGGCTCAGGTACCGCGTAAACATGCTACAACCTACATGGGAACTTTCTACATATGTAAAGAATGATCCCCTAGATAGTAGACAGTCTAAAAATACATAATATTATATAAAAATACATAAATAACCCTTATACTTAATTTTTCATTTAATATAATTCAAAGTACCAATAATGTTGACAATAAGAAAACGAAAAATTCTAAAAATATATTAAAATACTTCAATATACTTTTATGGGAATTGCTAGACATCAAAATTTTTGTGAAATACTAAGGGAACTAATGACGTAAAAATATTAAATGAATTCAAATGACTTGTATTTTTAAGTAATTATCTTATTAAATCAACTGGGACACGAAAATAAGGAGTAAAATCAATATTATGACTTTTACTCCAGTTATATAATACATAATGAGAACTTACCTGACATCAACATTTCCGTAGAAATGTCTATTTATATGAATATTAAACTACTGGGAACATTTACTAAAGATAATTAATAAAATAATACATAAATAGGAACTGATTAGTGTTATTCACATGTCCTAATGTCTATTATAAAGCGGAATAACTCCCATACCCTGAGGTATTGAATGCTACCCGTGCTATAGCACCAAGAACACATGACAGGCTACCCCTGGTTACCCTGCTAGCCTTAGTGTCCGTCCCTTTGAGCACCTAAAACCCTCAGAAGGACAATATTGGGACTCCAAAAGCTATAAATAAAGAGCTCTTTTGAGGATATTGATGGGCAGAGACTCAGTAATATTCATATCCAGACACCGTGCAAAGGTAATCACATACTTATAAGAGATAAGTAAGTGATTTATGGCAATTTCTGATCAGTAATATCCGTCCTCAACCTCTTTTTATCAATGAAAACTTCTGAACAACCTTATAACCCCAGTATACAGGTTTAACCCATCAGTACACGTCTCAAACAGATACCAAAAGAATTTTATAATATACCAGTAAGTCTTATTATCCTTTCTCTGTCGTGGTAGCTTGGCTACAAGGCCCTACCACTCCACTGTGTATTTTATATACATATTATCTTTGGGAAAAATATTCTGTAAACTAAAGAACACAAAGTAACCAGGACTACGTGTTTTCATACTGAAATCCCTGAAGAGAGGTGTTACAGATCCGCAATATAATTGTGGCCCCTCTATAAGAATATTTATTAATCAATATATTCATATTGATATAAAACAATAAACAATAACCAAACCACTTAACCTTGCAATAATCTTAATCCTAATATTTTACAGATTTTTGCTGCATTTATTAAATAATATATTTATTATTTACTCTATCACCTCTGGTAGCTAAAGGATAGCAAGGGTCTTGGCATCCAGGAGGCTGCCAAGGTTGGAGGTAGAATTTTTTCCAATGACTTTAAAGGGTGAAACAAAGTGTGATGATGTGGAATGATTTGTGGTTGAGATTTTGAAGGCCTTTATGTAATTTAATCAAAAAAACCCACTGATTTCATGTTAAATTTGACACATCTGATCTGAAATATTTTTTTTTTGATTATTAATGGGGGTTTTGAAATGGAAAATTTTGTTTGAATCCTGCCATTGAAAAATGGTGGGTTTGCTCAACTTTGGTACAACCTAATAGTGCAATTTTTTCCAATCATGTGAATACTTCTTAAAGTGTTCATGAAAATTGTAAATAAAATTTCCATTTAATTCAACCATAATAAATCGGTGAATAATCTCTCAAGTAATCAAGTTATCTTCTCACCAATCTGATTTCTTTGTACTAAAATTGCAATCAATAAACTTGATCAAGGTCATCTTGAACATAAGGCAGTGATAGACTGCTTTAACACCAGGTTGCTAAAATACATAGACACTTACATGTGTGCCATGTATGATTATAATCCAAATGGGATGCAAATATGGGTCTCTATGGACGATTTAACAAAAACCCAGACCATATGGCTTGTGTAGATCTCACTGATTTGGGGAAAATGGCCTCAAAACAAATTAAATAAGTCATTAAAGACAAAGGCCCTCACAGGCCTGCTGGGGTGGATGGGCCATCAAACCAAAATTGGATTCAGGGGCCACTCTGTATTATGTACTTGCGTTTCCAGCCCGGCTGGCATGCCAAAGTGGTCATTTCTTCATTTTGGATGAACAGCTATTTGGGACCTTTGCCCATTTCCA